>CAUYSK010126896.1:0-15652 GCA_963575035.1 Avahi laniger
GACATCCACAAAATCATAATAATAATACAATCATGCACCACATAACAGTGCTTCGGTCAACAATGATCCCACGTGCACAACCGCGGTCCCATAATATTATAATGGAACTGCAAAATTCCTATCACCTAATGACATCATAGCCATTCTAGCCATCGGGTAATATCATAGTGAAATGCATTACTCACATGTTTGTGGTGATGCCGGTGTAAACAAACCTACTGCATATAAAAGTACAGCACATACAATTATGTACAGTACATAATACTTGATATGATAAATGACTGTGTTACTGGCTTACATATTTATTATACTATACTTTTTATCCTTATTTCAGAGTATACTCCTACTTATAAAAAAAAAAAAGTTAGCTGTAAAACAGCCTCAGGAAAGTCCTTCAGGAGGTATTCCAGAGAAGGCATTGCTATCATAGGAGATGACAGCTCCATGCACACGATTGCCCCTAAAGACCTTCCGTGGGACAAGACATGGAAGTGGAAAACAGTGATAATGATGATCCTGACACTGTGTAAGCCCAGGCTCATGTGTGCGTTTGTGTCTTAGTTTTTAACATAGAAGTTTAAAAAGCAAAAAAAAAAAATTAAAAATGGAAAAAAGTTTATAGAATAAGGATATAAGAAATAAAAACATGTGTCTTAAGCTGTGTAGAGTCAAAAAAGTTCTAAAAAATTAAAAAGTTTATGAAGTAGGAAAGGTATAATAAGATCAGGTTAATTTATTAAAGAAAAAATTTTAATAAATTTAGTGTAGCTTAAGTGTACAGTGTTCCTAAAGTCCACAGTAATGTACAATAACATCTTAGGCTTCACATTCACTCACCGCTCACTCACTGTCTCACCCACAGCAACTCCCAGTCTTGCAAGCTCCATTCATGGTAAGTGCCCTATACAGGTATACCATTTTTAAGTATTTTATGTTGTATTTTTACTGTATCTTTTCTATGTTTAGATACAAAAATACTTACAATTGTGTTACAATTGCCTACAGTATTCAGTACAATATCCTGCTGCGGAGGTTTGTAGCCTAAGAGCAATAGAGTATACCATATATTGTAGATGTATAGTAGGCTATACCATCTAGGTTTGTATAATACACTCTATGATGTCCACACAATGATGAAATTGCCTAATGACATATTTCCCAGAACATATACCTATCATTAAGCAGCATGGCTAATTTAAAAAAGGAGAATTTGGCTGTCCTTTACAATGTAGAGCGGCCAAAAGAAATTTTCTGTCTCTTAAAGGCTTTATATTTTGAAGAGCACTGCAGCATTAAAATGGAGTTTAAAACTGAGCACAGAGATTAAAAACTCCTGGTATCTCTGTATAGTGATCATTAGTGATGAGCTCTCAAAGGCTAAAACACTTTATACAGTATCGGCAACACTAGTTGCCTCTACAGAGGAAAAACGGATGGCTAGGGACAGGGATGGGAGGAGTCTTTTCACTCCTTTGTACCTTTGTGCTTTGTACCTTTTGAAATTTTGTACATGTAATTTTGCCCACTCAAAAATTGACTAAATTTTTGCAGAGAAAAGCCATTGTCTTACGTCAGGTTTCCCAGGAAACCACGGGGATTTGCTTTCAAGAGGTATACCTTGAAATGGTCTTGGGGATGTTATTATAAGAAACTGAAGGAAGCAGGATTAACTAGAGGGAGAAGTTGAACTGCAATGCAGTTAGAGCAAATTGGTATTAGTCACACAACAAACTCTGAAGTTGGAATGACCCTTCAGAGTTGTCCCAAATTAAGGCAAAAGAGCTGAGAACTATATCCCACATATCCACCAGACATTCGAAGTACGCTGACGAGGGGTGTAATCTTGGGCAATATGGCTCCCTTTGGCCAAGTCTAATTCCTGGGGAGAGACTCCTGGGTAATGCTCTGTCAATACTCTCAGGAGCTAAAGGAATAAGTGCCCCAGTCTTGATGTGGGCTCTGGACTGTGCACCACACCATATACTGTACCATTCGTTCTCAAATTTCAGTGTACACCAGAATTCCCCACAGGCCTTGTGGGCCCCACACCCAGTTTCCGATTCTGTAGGTCTGGGGTGGGGGTAAAAATGTGCATTTCTCACAAGTTCCAAGTGATGTTGATGACCACACTTTGAGAACCATTATACTATACATTACTGCTAAGTCCAGCAAAATTGAATAATCTGTCAATGTTTGGTAGTTTATAATTTACAGATGCTAACACCTAAAATTCTCTAGTTAGACTTGTGTTCTTCATGAGCTCATTATATCGCCTTCTTTGTAACCCTAGTTCACTAGAAACCAGACTTTACTCACTAACACACTTGGTTTATAAAATTGTTACTAGGCCAGGCATGGTGGCTCATGCCTATAATCTCAGCACTCTGGAAGGCCAAAGTAAGACGATCACTTGAGCCCAGGAGTTCAAGATCAGCCTGAGCAATGTAGCAAGACCCTGTCTCTATAAAAAATAGAAAAATTAGCTGGACTTGGTGGCACATACCTGTAGTCCCAGCTACTTGGGAGGCTGAAGCAGGAGGATCACTTGAGCTCAGAAGCCTGAGCTATGATGAGGCCACTGCACTCCAGCTTGGGCCACAGAGTGAGACCTTGTCTCAAAAAAAAATTGTTAATAGGCAGAGTTTCTCTGTTTACAGATGCCAGAAAACTTCCATCCATTTTTCTCCACTCTGTGTGCCTCAATACATTTTTCTCATCTCTTAACCAAGTATACAAATCGGTTAAGGGATGACTATTGTCTGTGATGAAAACCAGTTTTTTTCAACCTAACTCTATTTTCATCAAAATCTGAATCGAAGGCTCAGGGGTAGAGAGTGCTAGGTGAGAAAATGATTTTCCTGTTAAGGAAGGAGATTAATATTTATTGGATATTTCTTATGTGCTAGGTACTTTCTCATACATTATTGAATCAACCCTCACTCAAAACCTATAAAATATGTACTGCTTATTTTCAGTGTTACCAATGACAAAACAGGCTTGGTAATATTAAATACCTTGCTCAGATCTTACAACTAGTAAGGAGTGCACATTCAAACTCAGGTCTTTCCACAAACCACTCTGCCTATTTAAGTGGCTTAAAAAATGTGTTAGTATTTTTTTCCTTTCATTTACAACTGACATTTCAAGGTACTAGGCACTGTATATCAAAAAAAGGATAATGACCTTAAAAAGAGTTCTGTACTCTGAGGGAGAACATAACAATTCAGCATGATAAGGACTGACGATAGCAGTATATATACTGGGTGCTGTAGGTATACAAAGGGCACTTAATCCAAATCAGGATGTCAAGGGAAGGTGTTCTGAAAAGTGTGATGTCTATTTTGACTCTTGAAGGACGATTAAAAGTTGTTTAGGGAGAATTCGAGAAGGAGGATTGTTTCAAACAAGCAAAGGCAAGGAGTGTAGAGTATAGTAAGGGCAATGTGACAAAATATGAAATAAACAAGGGCCAAAAAATGCAGGGCTTTCTATGCCATGCTAAAGATTTGAATTTTGTCCTAAATTTGATGAGGTTCAAGGAAAATGAGATTTTTATTTTAAGAAAGAGAAGGTGGAATGAAGGAAGAATGGACAGGACATTAGTTAACTGGCTTTTGCAGTAATCCAGAAGAGAAATGACAAAACTGAAGCAAGGTGATGGACATGGACAGAAAAGCCAGATTTAAGATATTCAGGAAGTAGATGTGGTAAGGGGGATTTGGTCAAATACTAGCTTTCTTTCAGTCCCTTGACAGGCACAAGTCTTTGTCATGTCAGAGGCCTATATACATGCTTTCTTATGTAATACCACACACCTCATCTAAACCACTATTCTGTCTGCAGCCACACGGCCCTGACCGCGCCGATCCCGTCTGACCTTGGAAGCTAAACTACTGTTCTGAGGTGAGCAAGTATATGCAAACCTGCCCCCAAAGGCTAAGGGGAGAGGCCTAAGAAAGAGGCTGACAAATGCAATTTATCAGAAAGAAATGTTTAATAGGGACTTACAAAGAGAAGCGATGTCTCAGGCACCAGCAAGATAGACGATCCCCGCACCCACCCTCCAGAAAGTATCCTTTATATAGCAAGTTTTTAGGGTAAAGATAGGTAAGCTGGTCATGCCTCAGACTTTCTTGCCAACTCATGACCACTGGGGAGGTTAGATAAGCATCTCTATGAGGGGTTGTCTGTGCTACAGTCATTGTTTAAAACCTTGCTGCAGAACACCTTGGTATGCAGGAGTCAAATATTGGTCATCACTCTTTTTTTTTTTTATTTTTTTTTGAGACAGAGTCTCACTGTGTTGCCCGGGCTAGAGTGCCATGGCGTCATCCAAGCTCACAGCAACCTCAAACTCCTGGGCTCAAGCGATCCTCCTGCCTCAGCCTCCCGAGTAGCTGGGACTACAGGCATGCGCCACCATGCCCGGCTAATTTTTTCTATATATTTTTAGTTGTCCAATTAATTTCTTTCTATATTTAGTAGAGACAGGGTCTCGCTCTTGCTCAGGCTGGTTTCGAACTCCTGAGCTCAAACAATCCTCCCGTCACGGCCTCCCAGAGTGCTAGGATTACAGGTGTGAGCCACCACGCCCGGCCAACATTAGCCATTTTTTAAACTGAATTCAGCAATCTTATCCTAACACTTTTCTGTCAAATTGCCTATAAATATCCGAGCTTCTCAAATGCTCTTTGAATCAGTCATAACATCTTACTGGTTTCCTCATTAATTATTAATAGTAATTCATTAGATAAGACCTTTGATAAGTGTGGATTTTATATTAATATTTACTCAGAAGTCTTTCTTTTCTTTTTTTTTTTTTTTGATTCTCTCTCTGTCACCAGTGGCATCATCATAGCTCACTGCAGCCTCAAATTCCAGGGCTCAAGCAATCCTCCTGCCTCAGCCTCCTGAGTAGTCGGGACTACAGGCACATGTCACACGGACAGCTAATTTTTCTATTTTTTTTTTTTTTTTTGGAGAGATGAGGTCTCACTGTGTTGCTGCTCAGGCTGGTCTCAAATTCCTGGCCTCAAGCAATCCTGCCGCCTCAGCCTCCCAAAGTGCTGGGATTATAGGCGTGAGCCACTGTGCCTGGCCTCATTTTTAAAAAATTTTTCGAAAATTATATTTTAACGTCAACTATTCACACCTTGTTGTGGCCCTGAGGGATGGACTATAGGGTCAGATGGATGAGGAAAGGACAAAGTCTAGAGCATAGAGCAGCATCTGGGGGAGACAGCAGGCCCAGGGGGACTCCAGCAACCCACACGGGCTCCTTTGTAGTGAATGGGGAAAAACCAAAGAAAAATTGGTCTAGGACATAGCCTAAGACTCCTTATTGGAACACAAAACCATGGCCCATGTTACGTTTCATTGAAGTTTGCAGTCATCAACAGGGCTTGATTTGCCAGGGCTCTGATTGCTGCCCAAGATAAACTTCTCTGCTCAATGAGCCTAAAATTATATATCATTTGCACATTACTTCTTTGGTTTAAAATCCCTTCCTTTGTTAAAATGCAAATGTTTCTGGAAGAAGGTAACACATAAAGCCTTATCAGTCATTTACATGTTAGTATAAATAAATTCCTAGCCTTTTCTGAGAGCAAATTTTAGATGAGAGAAAGGGAAAACAATAGGCAAGCAACTGCCTTCCTAGGGTGGGAAGTCTCAGGAGCCTGCAGAAAAGGGATTTAGGGGATCAGATGGGGCTCTTAGGCTCACCGCCATGTCCTCACGGGTGACAAAGCCCCTCTCCTTGGCACCACAGTCCTGGAAGAAGCCCTGCAGTTCTGCAGCTGCCTGAGGGGACCAGGACTCTGGCTCTGGGGCCACAGGGGCATCTTGGCCATCAGCTGGGTCTCTTGTCTGTCGCCGCCGGCTGGAGGCCAGTTTCCGGCCTTTACGAGATACTTGCTGTCCACTCTCCATGGTCTGTTGGCCCTGGGGACAGAGAGTGAGTGAGGGGGCACTGGGCTGCTGAACAGTCAAACCCTCTAATAGCTCAAACTCCTCCCTTGGCTCCCCATCACCCTTGGGAGAAATCCACCACGGTGGACGAAGCCCTGCCTGACCACCCAGCCAGGTCTCCGACCTCATCCCCCACCCACCCACGGCCTCTAGCACGTCCTGCTCAGGGCCTTCCTAAGGTTCCCTGCCTGGACGCCCTTCCCTAAGCTGCCCACATACCCTCATCTCCTGCAGGTTTCTCCCCAACCATCAAAGTCTTCTCATTTTAGACAAAGTAGCATGAGAAAAAAGAAAAAGAAGTCTCTGACCATTAGATAGAATGGCGCCCATGCAGGACACGTGCTGGCTTTGACCTGCAAAGTGGTGACACAGACTTCTCCAGGATCTGCTGTCCGAGGGCCGGAAGCAGCTTCCTGAGCCGTCTCTGCTCCTCTGGCCTCCACCAGCACCTCCTCCAGCCTCTTGTCTCCCCAGCGCCGTCCCTCTGCTCCCTCCGCACGCCGCGGGAATCGGTACCTCCCTCAGGCAGCGCTAAGCGTCCTCCCCACCTCTGTGCCCTTGCCACCTGACCAGCCCGCTTGAACCACCGGAGACCTGGAATGCCCGACTCCCGCCCGCCCTCCTCCCTTGGCCCCAAACTCCCCAGTTCTCACACCCCCTTGCCCAGCTGATACCTTTCCTCCCTCGCCTTAGCGGCTGCCTTCCCTGCTGTCAGCCCTGCCCCCTTGTCTGTGACCCTGCTGTGGTTTAAATGTGTCCCCCAAAGGTCGTGTGTTAGAAATTTGGTCCCCAGTGAGGCAGTGTTGGGAGGCAGGCTGCAGGGGAGGCATTAGGGGACCCCACCCTCGTGAGTGGATTACTGTTACTGCGGGGAGGGCTCCTCACAAAAGGAGTTCAGCCCCCTCTTGCCCTCTCGTGCTCCCTCTTGCCCTTCCGCCCTCCACCGCGGGATGGCACGGCAAGAAGGCCTCGCCACATGCTAGCCCCTCTATCTTGGACTCCCGGCCTCCAGAACTGCGAGGAAACAGATTTCTGTCCTGTCCCAATCGCCCATTCTGGGGTGCTCTGCGACAGCAGCGCAAAGCAGGCTAAGGTCCCAAGATGCCCCAGGCTCCCCCTGGGGATGTCTGTGTGCCTTGGTCCACCCTGCTCCCCAGCCCCTTGGCCCATAGTAGGTGCTCAAGTAAGGGTCGTCAAATTCAGTAACTGGGGCCCTTTATCTGTCGCTGAAGGTCAGGTGAGGCCCCCAGGGCTAGGAAAAGGGAGGCTGGGTCTGGAAGGGGTAGGGCCCGGCCTGCCCCTGGAAGAAGAAGTCTGGGGCACATAAAACCGTATGCAGCAAGGACCTGCAGTCCAGAGGGCCAGGGCAGCTGCCCGCGGATGGCAGGACTTGAGCAAGTTCTAAAGGAGGCGCAGGGAACAGACGTGTGAAGGAGCTGAGGTGCAGAGGGAGGACACGCCCCTCGGGGCTTTCTCTACCGGGGTCAAAGGCCACAGACAGGCCGAGTGGGGTGGCCAGAGGGCTATGCTTCGGGCATGGTGGGCTCCCTGGCCTGGCCTCCCCTTGGGCCAGTTTCCTCCCACAGGCTGCACAGGACTTGAACGAAGCAATTCCTCACCCTGGGGAGGCCCCAACTTCAGAGTGAAGGAGAGTCAGTCCGTGCTCTCTCTCTCTCTCTCCCGTCAAAGTCTGTTTCAGATGCAGTTTTAGGATCATACATTTGAAACCGCAGCGATGTGCTGGAGCCAGACATGAGGGGCTCGTGAGAGCCAGTTGTGCGGGTCTCTTGCCGACTCAGTGGCTTGCAATTGGCCTCTGTGGGAGCATTTACACCGCGGGAATCAGCAGGTGCCAAAAACCAGGGCACTGCCCCCACCGAAGAATAGTTACCAGCGCAGCTCTTCTGAGATTTCCTTCTGCCCCAGCTCTTCCCAAGCTCTATCATGCACTTAAGCGACAAGCATTTACTGAGCACCAACTGAATGCCAGCACAATGCTAAGCAGGCCTGCCATGATCCATATGTTTCCTTTAGGTGAATTAGGAAAAGGCACTTCTTCCTCCTGGCAGACACAGCCCAGTGCCAGGGCTCATGGTCTGACAAGTGGAATATGGACTGGATTCCAGTCCCCACTTGTGCAGACACAACCTGAACACCCAAGCAGAGCCCTGGCCCTGTACGGATAGGTGTGACTAACTCCCAGTCTCCCCTAGAGGCACTCACAGACTCACAGGAAAAGACACAAGCATAATTACAGTGCAGCATGGAAGGGGCAGCAAACCAGTATGTCAAGTGCTGGGAGAGCACTGAAAAAGGAGCAACTCACTAGTCAGGAGGGCTTCCTGGTGGAGGTGACATAGCTTAGCCGTGAGCTCCAGAGCAGGAGAGATCATACTTGACCCTGGAACCCCTCATGGAGCCCGGCCCTGCTCTGGGCAAGCACTGGGCTCTCAGGCCCTTACTGCTTGCTCCACTGACTCATGCCGTCCTCCAGAATGGGGACGTTCTCCTGGACAACTGAATAGACTCTTAAAAAATGTTGATGTTGTAAAAGAAAAAATGAGGCAGGAGATAGATCTACCTTCAAGAGACTAAAGAGAAATGACACATAAATATAATGAGTGATCCTTAATCAGATCCCCTTTTAGAAAAAGAGAAAAAAGTAGGAATAAAGAATATTTTGGTGACAACTGGGGAAATTTGAATTTGGATTATATATTAGATGATATTAAGCAATGTGGAATTTCTTAGGTGTGAGAAAGTTTGGTTGTAGTCATGTGGGATACTCTTCTTGTCTCTAAAAGATGTGATGAAGCAGCTAGGGATGAAGTATATGATGCTTGCAATTTACTTTCAAATGGTTCCAAATAGATGCGTAAACAAACAAACAAAAACTGTGTGCGTGCGTGCAGAGAAAGAGAGCGTGGATGGGGGAAATGTTAGCCTTCAGTGCAATAGCATTCATTGTACTATTTGCTCAACTCTTCTGTAGATTTGAAAGTCTTCCAAATAAAAACAGGGAGGAAAAAAGCCAAGAATGAGATTCCAGGGATTTGAATAAGGAAGTCCCCATGCTAATCTAACTGTCCTTCACCCAGTATCTCCCACCCTCTACTCAGCTCCACATTGCCCCATAGAAACAATGGCCAAGTGGGCACCCCTCCTTGGGCCACATCTGTCCAACACCCAGAAAGCCACCATCCATCTCCATTCACCATCCTGCTAAAAGGGGAGCCCCCTTCCTCCATGACCCCGTGACGCTTCAGGGACTAATGGGGCTTGGTCTGGCAGCTCCAGGCTTGTGGGTTACAATCAAAGAAAGACTCACTGAGCCTCAGCACTGAAAGGAGGTAAGTTCCACTCTCCCAACCTAGAGATGTGGGAAGCAGGGTAAGTGACTTCCCAGTGCTCTGAAGTTAGACCTCTGTCTCTCCCAGCTGTGCTGCTCATTAGCTGTGCGACCTTGGGCAAGTCACTTAACATCTCTGTGCCTCAGTTTCCTCACTGGAAATATGGGATAGTATCTACCTCACAGGGTTGCTGTGAGGATGAGACAAGATAAAGTCGAAACACCACTTCCTATTCCCCAGCATGGCCACCTCCATTTCCTGTTTTACTTTTTCCTAGCATTTCCCAGAATCAAGTCTTTTCCTCATTTATTTTATCAATTTTCCATCTACTGTTACTAAAATATAAGCCTCCTGTGATTCGGGAGTTTACTCTTTTATTCCCTGCTCTATCCCAAATGCCTGGAGCCATGCTTGCTCTACAGCTGGTGCTCAGCAAGTATTTGTTGAATGTATGATCCACGTAAAGCACTTACAACTGTGCTTGGCATACAGTGACCACTGGGTAAAGGCAGCAGTGACAACAGTGGTGATGACATTGATGAGGGTGAAATTCTATTTAAGGCACATAAAAGCTGGCTTCTGTACAGATACAATTTATCCCCATTTTACGGATGAGGAAACTGAGGGAGGCTCCACGAGGCAGAGTGACCTGCCCAAGCCATGACGTCAGTAGTAGAGCTGGCACCAGATTTTGCTCTCCTGGTTGGCTGATGATGGACTTGCCCAAGACCACTTCCTGGGGAGGTAGCTCCTCAGTGGGCAGAAGGCCCCTTTGGGGATCACAAATGCTCTGCGGGGAGGGACAAGAGCTTTGGAGCAGGGCGGACGTGGCCAGGCTTTGCTCACGTGGTGAGGCCCAGTCACGGTACTTGGAAACTCAGATCAGTTTCTCGTGTACTTCCGGACGGAGATAAAATGCACAAGGCGGCAAGACAAGATCACCAGTGCAGAAGTCTCCAGAACTGAAGCGCTGGGGGAAGAGCCCACTGTGGGAGCCTAGAACCAAGTCTGCCAGGCTCCCAGGGTGACAGAAGTTGGGATCCTGCAATATGTTTCCTGCAGCCACATCCTGGGATGCCGGGCGCTCTTGACATGGCCTTCAGGGAGTTCCCAGCCAAGCTGCACCTCTGCAGCCGCCCATTTCCAGCACCTTCCGGACACCCACCCAGCCCCCACCCTGCCAGGGGCCTCAGCACCTGCCCTCTCGGCCAGTCAATGCTTCTCTCCCAGGAGGGACACTCAGCGGTCCCCTCCTTATCTGTCAACAGGTGCCCTACGGCCATCACTGCCGCAAAGGTGGTCACTCGTCACCGTCAGTCAGCATGGTACCTTCCACCCCTCACGTTCTGATCAGTCACAGCACCCATCAAGGTGTACAGCACACCCTGAAAACAGTCTGCGCCCCCCTCTTGGCCACTCAGCAGCGACAGCCTTCAGTCGGTGTACGCATGCGCACGTGCCAACGTGCACACGCACACTCCCTCCTACGCGTCCCTCGGCTCCCTCCGCGTCTGCGCCGTCAGACACAGCGCCCCTCGCGGCCGGGCGGCGCTGCGCAGGGCCTCTCGGCCACTCAGAGCGACGCCCTCTGCCAGCGCCCCTCTCCTCCACCGCGTTCCCCTTAGTGGGTGGTCGTACCTCACGCCCCTAACGGTCGGAGACCCCCTCACGGCCCCTCGGCGCTGCTACCCCTCCCACAACCCTCGCCTAAGAAACCACACAGAGTTTGAAGCAAACGCGGGAGCAAGCGCGTTCCTCCCCGGGCGTCTGCGGGCATCGCGCGCGCGGGCACTAGGCCGGCAGACCCAGCGCAAGCGAGTAGGAAGGGTGGGGCCGGGCGGCGCAGAATCGCAGCCCTGCGCTTCGGGTGCCTCGGGCCTCCCGTCTGCTCGCTCTGTCACCAGAGGGTCTGGGAGCGGGCTCTGCCCTGCCTGCCGCTGACCTCGCTGACTGCAGATAATAGCCTTAGTCACTGAACAAATGGCCAAAGTTGGTGGGCCTGAGAGACCACCTAGTGCCTTGTTCTAGTCTACTTATCCTTCCTCCTACCCACACTAACTGATAGGGAAACTGAGGCTCTGGGAAGCCAGGTGACTTGCCCAAGGTCACGCGGCCTTTTAAGGGTAGCAATCGACCCCAGCCTCCGGCCCAAGTGCCCTCATTGCCCTGCGCTAAACATGCAGAGGGTTCCAAGTGCATGGGAAAGAGGGCTCCCCCCTTGCACTCATGGCACAGGAGCTAGACAGGGATCACAGCCCCTCCACCCTCATCCTCCAAAGCAAAAGAAGCATTGCAACTCTGGGGTGATTCCCACCTCTCAAAGGCTCCCAGTCGGACGCGCCGCCCCGCGCTCCTGGATCTGGTAAGCAGGTGACCGCTGCCCTTCCGAGCCCAGGAGCTTTGGGACTGTTAACAGTCCTGTCTCTTGCTTAATCACCCTTTCCGTTCCCCGGTGAGCCAATCTCCTGTGCTCATCTAGGGGACTTCCTGTGGAAGCAGCCACTGGCTGTCCTTTCACAATCTTGCCTCGTGCCCCTGCCCTGGTATCTTGGAACTGGAGGATGCTGGGGCTGGCAGGGGGGCCCTTCTAAGCAGAGGCTCCAAAGGGTGAGGTGGACTGCACAAGGTCACCCAGCCCTTGGTGGCACAGCGAGAACTTGGGCCTGAGTCTCTGGTCCCAGCTAGCAGGTTGACGAGCATGGCCGTGGCTAACACTGGGCATAGGCAGTGCTCTTTGAACCTCAGGGGAGGCTTATATCGAAGTCACCTTTTAGGGAAGAGTCTGACCTGATACCAAAATATACTGTAGAGCTACAAGCATCAGATCAGTGTGGTACAGAATACAGAATAGACAGGTAGAGACTCAAATATGCATGGGAACTAACTTAGTGTATGATAAAGACACCACGTCAAATCACTGGAGAAAAGATGGTTTATTCAATAAACTGTGCTGGGAGAATGAGCTAAGTATTTGCAAAAAACCAAGTTAGAGTTCTAACTCTAAAATCATTCCAGATGGATCAAAGGTATAAGCATTTTAAAAATCACAAAATTCTATGTTGTTTGGAATTTGCTTCAAAATAACTGAGGAGTGGGGAGAATGGATGGGGTATAAATGACACAAGATTCATTATATCCTTTTCTCTTATGGGTGTTTGAACAAATGCCGTAAGAAATCAGAGGATAATTTTTAAATAATCTTGAATCAGGCAAGGCCTTTCCAGGTACATCAAAAAGCATCAGAAGCCATAAAAGAAAAGATTGAGACATTCAACTATATAGAAATTTTTTTAAATAAATAAAACACTTGAATGTCAAAAAAGTCACCATTGACAAGTTAAAAGACAAACAAACTGTGAAAATATTTTCACGTATCACAGAAAATAAGCTAATTTCCTTTCTGTCTAAAGAGCTCCTAGAGATTAATGAAAGACCAATAATGCGTTAGAGAAATTGGTAATGCATATTAATAGACAATTCATAAGGAAAGAAATACCAATGGCTTTTAAACATGAAAAAATGTTTACTCATAATGAGAGAGATTTTTAAAAACTGCAATGAGATATCATTTTCAGCGATCCAGTTGGTAAAACTGAAACAAAATTGATACGTTGTGTTATAAAGGATGCGGGAAAACACTTTCACAAATTGTTGGTAGGAACATGCACTGGCACTCCTTTTATGAAAAGAAATTTGCACTATCAACATTTAAAATGCAAAACTCGGTCACACCTGTAATCCTAGCACTCTGGGAGGCCGAGGCGGGTGGATTGTTTGAGCTCAAGAGTTCGAAATCAACCTGAGCAAGAGCGAGATCCCGTCTCTACTAAAAATACAAAGAAATTAATCGGAGAACTAAAAAAATATATAGAAAAAATTAGCCGGGCATGGTGGCACATGCCTGTAATCCCAGCTACTCAGGAGGCTGAGGCAGTAGGATTGCTTGAGCCCAGGAGTCTGAGGTTGCTGTGAGCTAGGCTGACACCACAGCACTCACTCTAACCTGGGCAAAAGAGTGAGACTCTGTCTCAAAAAAAATAAAATAAAATAAAATAAAATAAAAAACTCTTTTTACTGGGCAATTTCGTTTCCAGTCATTTGTCCCACAGATGATACACAATATGACAATATAGAAGGACATTCATTACAACGTTGCCTATAGCAGCAAAGGATTGGAGACGACTTAAATTCCCATCCTGTGGGCCCAGCCGCTCAGGAGGCTGACGCGGGAAGACTGCTTGAGCCCCAGCGGTGGTGACCAGTCTGGGAAACAGCGAGAAAATGAAACAGCGAACTGGTGAATCACTCTGATACGCCCGTACGATGGCACAGTGGGCAGCTGTGGGAAAATGCGAAAGATCCAGGCGGACGGATACGGAATGACCTTCCAGGTAGCCTCGAATGAAAAAGGTGCGAAATAGCGGTTCAGTGCGCTTTGCATGGAGAAAAGCATGTCTGTGTGTACGAAATGTATGCAACAGATACACGCACACGCCATACATGTTTATAAACGCGTAGATTGTTTCCGGCGGGACATACAAGAAACTAGGCACGGCTGGGCTGGAGGGACGACGGAGGAGGGAGATTTGTGTCTCGCTGTTTGCTTTCTACATAGTTTATATTTTGTGCCATCTTTGCACATCACCTAGTCAAAAGTAAATTCAAGAATAATTTGTACTTATGCAGAGAGTGAATGATGAAGAAAACAGTAAAATATTAACATTCAGGGAATGCTGCTAAAGGGAATATGGGGATTATTTTACTATTTTTACAGCTTTTCTGTATGTTTGAAATTACTTCAAAACAAAAAGTTTTAAAAATTAATAAATTTAATTGCTAAACAATGAATATTCTCACAACCAACCATTGCTTTTATCCCTTTTCATAGCTGAGGAAAGTGATAGAGAGTTTCTAGGGCTTACCTGAAATAAATAAGGCATTCACTTACTTATTCAACAAATATTTATTGAGCACCACCGTGTGCTGGACACTGCTAGGCACGGAGGATATAAAAGGAAAGCAGACTGAGGAACAGAGTGGGGGTGGGCGCGTGTTTGAGATGGGTTCTCAAGGGGAAAGCCTATCTGCGGAGGTGATATTGGACCAGAACGTGTGAAAAAGAAGATCTGGAAGAGTGTTCAGGGACAGGGAACAGTGCGTGCAAAGGCCCTGAGGCAGGAGCATGCTCTGTGCACATGAGGAACAATGAGGAGACCCGTGTGGCTGGAGCACGTGGGAGAGGGACGAGCGGAAGAGATGAGGCCAGAGGAAACAGTAGGCTATGTGAGGATTTTATTGTAAGTGAGATGCATGCTCCAACTTAGGTTTTATTTATTTATTTTTAATATAAAGTGGGAGAGTGAGGAGGAAGGTTCAATTTCCTCTTTTTTTTTTTGAGACAAAGTCTCACTGGCCCTGGGTAGAGTGCAGAGGGGTCATGGTAGCTCACTGCAACCTCAAACTCCTGAGCTCAAGCGATCTTCCTGCCTTGGCCTCCCAGAGTGCTGGGATCACAGGTGTGAGCCACCGCGCCCATCCCCAACTTAGGTTTTAAAAGGATCCCACTGGCAGCCATCATTCTGGAGAATAGATTGTCCTGGGCAAAGGCAGAAGCAGGGAGACCCACCAGCAGGCTATTAGTTACAACAATGCAGACAGGAGGTGATGGCTTGGACCCAGAGGGCAGCTGTTGGAAGGGAGGATGAGAGGTGACTGGACTCTGGCTATATGCTGAAATATTGCCGACACAGTTTGCTGCTGGACTGGGGCCAATGCAACAAATTCAGGACCTTCTTTCCAGCAAGGGCTCTCTTTGGTTCCCTGAAAACAGAGTGAGTTTGGATTTTTTTTTTTTTTTTTTTTTTTTGAGACAGAATATCACTTTGTTGACCGGGCTAGAGTGAGTGCCGTGGCGTCAGCCTAGCTCACAGCAACCTCACACTTCTAGGCTCAAGCGATCCTACTGCCTCAGCCCCCCGAGTAGCTGGGACTAGAGACATGCGCCACCATGCCTGGCTAATTTTTTCTATATGTATATTTTTAGTTGTCCAGATCATTTCTTTCTATTTTTTAGTAGAGATGGGGTCTCGCTCTTGCTCAGGCTGGTCTCAAACTCCTGACCTTGAGGGATCCACCCGCCTCGGCCTCCCAGAGTGCTAGGATTATAGGCGTGAGCCACCACGCCCAGCTGTGAGTTTGGGTTTTTAAGACCCAACCTCAGGATCTTGAGGCATCCTCAGTTCATTTGCCCTCACCCTCGCCGGCCCAGCTCCTGGCCATGGAAATAAAGGGACAGGGAGCAGGCAGGGTGGTGGCCACTCCCTCTCTGGTGG
>CAUYSK010126897.1:0-28456 GCA_963575035.1 Avahi laniger
CGGTGGCTCACGCCTGTAATCCTAGCTCTCTGGGAGGCCGAGGCGGGCGGATTGTTTGAGCTCAGGAGTTTGAAACCAGCCTGAGCAAGAGCGAGACCCCATCTCTACTAAAAATAGAAAGAAATTAATTGGACAACTAAAAATATATATAAAAATTAGCCGGGCATGGTGGCACATGCCTGTAGTCCCAGCTACTCAGGAGGCTGAGGCAGGAGGATCGCTTGAGCCCAGGAGTTTGAGGTTGCTGTGAGCTAGGCTGACGCCACAGCACTCACTCTAGCCTAGACAAAAGAGTGAGACTCTGTCTCAAAAAAAAAAAAAAAAGTCCCAAAGAGAAGGGGGTGGGTAGAAGAGAAATAAATTCTACTTTTACATCACGTCCTTGAAAGATAAACATTCCTGGGGCTTATTTAAGGCGATTAATTTCTAAGACAATTGTGTCAAAGTTAAATTGGCTTTCTAACACTACCAAATGCAAAAGACAAGAAATATTTTAAAACATATTCTTGATTAAAAGTCGCTTGTGTGCACACGTCCCCTCTGGCTAAGGTGAGGTGCCGGAGGCCCCAGGGCTGCGGCTGGGTCGGGCGCTGGGCCAGGCCCCGCCCAGGAGACCACACAGGCCTGAGGGGAACCTGACAGGGGCGGCAGGACCCTGGTGGCCCAGACGAACCCGGGACGGCTTCTTTCCTTCTGTGGATGTGACGCGCGGTCGTGGGGGGATGGGACAGTGGCCGGGTGTGGCATTCGGGCCTCCACGTTGATTCCCACGTTAGTTATTCGCGGAAGGGTCGGTTTGAAAAAAGAGATAAATGCCCAAATTACGAAGTTTGAAAGGGAGAAGAGCGTGTGGCCTCAGTGAGGCCGCGGCCCTCCCTGCCCCACCCACACCCGGCAGCCCCTGGGGGCCGTTTCCACCCCGGGTGGGTGAACCAGGTGACAGGTGGCGGAGGGGCCTCCATCACACCCCTCGAAGGGGCCCCGTCGCCTCGAGTCGTGGCCGCGGCTGTCAGCCCACCTCGCCTGGCCACGTCCCCACTGCACGGGGCTCTGCCCGTCCACCCCGAACCCTTTGGAGGGCTGTCGCTGGCAGTCTACACCTGCGTGGGGGCGCCACGCCCCTCCCCACGCCGTGCCTGCCCGGGCTGCGTGCAGCTCCTCGCCCAGGGGACGTGTCTCTCGTTCGTTCACTCACACGGTCACCACTCGCTGGGCTGGGCCCAGACGGGCAGGTCGGCTGCGAGGCCTCTTCACAAGACACCCGGCCCGGTCCTGCTCTGGGGCCGGGAAGCTGCCACCTGCTCCCTGTGTCCCGTGGGGCTCCCGGCTCCCGCGGCCACTTCTTGTTCTCTGAGCTCGTGCTCCAGTGCAGGCTCCCTGGGTGCGTCCCCAAGAGCATCGTCACCAGCTGGCGTCCCAGCAAGCCCCCCACCCACAACGGCGTCCTGAGAGCAGGGCTTGGCGTGGCCGAGGGCAGAGGGTGGAGGGTGGAGGGCCCAGGCCGAGCAGGAAGCAGTGTCCACAGGAGCCACAGCGGTTGCGTGGCGGGGCCCGGCCTGACGCTATCTAAGTTCTTAGACGTGCAGAAAGCAGTGGGGGCCGGACTCTGCCAAAGCTCACAGACTCAGGCCCGCCCTGTGCTGGCGCGTCCAGGAGGACTGATGCTCAAACCCATAGAGGTGGGGTGCAGGTGTGACCCTGCACATGTCAGAGGGCCACATCGCAGGCCTCAGCCCGATGGGCGAGGGACAGGCAGACGGACGGTGTCCTCCCTGCACCTGAGCACAGAGAGCCCCGCTGTGCTCCGCCACCTTCTGGACCAGAGTCCCGGACGAGCTCCCTGAGTTGGGGTCTGCTGGCCGCGGCCACCGTGCTCACCACGCCTGTGGTTCCGGGCCCTCACCCCGAGGGGCTCCTTGGGCGCAGGCATGCTGGCCCCCAGGCCAGGGGCTGGAGCAGTTATGTTTTCAACCAGGGCCAAAGGCTCTGGAAATCTGGTAAGTTTGAGAGATGCTCGTTTGCACGAAGGAGCACCCTGATCCAATCCAGCAAACCAGAGGAATCAGCTAAGAGGGCAAAACCCGAAACCCCACCACATCGCAGATGCCGCCTGGACCGGGGAGCCTTGGCCTGAGCAGGGACCACGTGGTCCTCCCGTGGGAGCTGTGCCTCAGGCGTGGGCAGGGTGCCGCCTAGGTCGCACGCGGAGTCCACGGTGGACACCTGGTGCTCAGGGCCGGGCAAGCCCCTGCGGAGTTTCCCGGAACCCACGGAGCGAACACCCTCCGTGAGTTCCCAGAAGCTTCTTGCCCTCTTGCCCCCACTTGAGGGATAGGGAGGCAGTTCCGGATCCCGCGGGGAGGAGCGACCCGCCGCGGCCAAGCATCTTGAGTGGATGGTGCAGCGACCCCTCTGCACATCTGGAAGGTTTCAGGGCGACCGAGCTTGGCCGGGCTCCGAGTTTGTGCAGAAATCATCCCATCTGCACTCCTGGCCGCGGCCCAGGCTCAGGGAGTGTCCCCAACGTGCCGCCTCAGGCTCCTGGGAAGTCCTAACAGAGCTCGCGTGTAAGCAGACACTACCAAGGAAAGAGCAAGCCTCTAAACTCTACCTTGAATCTTTGTCTCACTTCTCAATTCAGCCAAAGTCAGATTGTGGATGAAGAAATCACGTCAAAGTTTTTTTTTCCCACTTTTTTAGAGACAGAGTCTCACTCTGTTGCCCAGGCTAGAGCACCGTGGCGTCAGCTTAACTCACAGCAACCTGAAACTCCTGGGCTCAAGCGATCCTCCTGCCTCAGCCTCCCGAGTAGCTGGGACTACAGGTGCCACCACACCTGGCTAATTTTTCTGTTTTTCATAGAGACGGGATCTTGTTCTTCCTCAGGATGGTCTCGAACTCCTGAGCTCACATGATCCTCCAGCCTGGGCCTCCCAGAGTGGTGGGATTACAGGCGTGAGCCACCGTGTCCAGCCCATGTCAAAGTTTTAATGGCATGAAGTTATTGAATTAGGCTCATGTCCCTGGCAGATACTTTGAGAAATGATGGAAACTGTGGCTGTCTTTAGCCCACGCAGAGACCATTCTAAAGATGGCCAGAATTTCAGGGCAAAAGCGACAGTCTTTATCTACCTAGTCTGTTTCCCACTGCCAGAACAAAGCCTGAAATTTATTTCTTACTGTTCCGGTGGTTGGGAAGTCCAAGCTCACGGCACCTTCTTGCCGTGTCCTCATTGGGAGGGATGCGCAGGAGTTTCCCTCCGAGCCCAGCCCTTCCTGAGGGCACTGACCCCCTCAAAGGTCTCCTGACCAGCCGCCTCCTAGGGCTGCTGTGTGGCCGTTACGTGTCAGCGTGGGTGTCGGAGGACACGCCATCATTCAAGCCAGAGCATCTGCCGGACTGGCCTCCCCCAGGAGCTGTGTTCCCAGGGTCAGCGAGGGTGTGGGGCGGGAGCCCCTCTGGGAGGTAATTTGTTGGCACTTTTTCCAAGTCTCGAAGTGCACACGGCGTTCATCCAGTGGATTTGCCACAGAGTGAGGGGACAGGAAGGGTACGAGGACATACCCGTAAACACACAAATTTGGCTACAAGATGTTCATTGCAATGCGCTTTGTAAGAGGGAAGAAATTGCAACAGCAAATGGAAATACTTGAACAAAATGTCCTGATATGAGGACATTTTGTAGAGTCACTAATGTGCCATCCAGGTTTGGACGGCAGAGCCAACGGCTCCGCACTGCCCCACAAGAGCTGCCAGACCTCGCTGGGCCACAGTCCCTTGTCAGCCAAAAGGGGGAAATCGTGCCCGCAGTTCTATATCTGCAAAGGTCCACACTCACACTCACTAGAAGATCACATCCGTAAGGTCGTCAGAGAGACACAGAGAAAGGTCTAGAAAACATCTATGATGTCACTTGTGCATGGCGAGGCCGTGGGGTGTCGTCAGTGCTCCTGCAACAGGCATCTTTTACGATAGAGAAAAACCAGTTCTTAAGAGAAACACAAGATCCGCGTCTAGTGTTGGGCTCAGGGTTCCCGCCAGCTCGCCTCGCGCCCTCCGGGAAACGCTTCCTGGGGAAGCCGAGCTCCGCCGCGGGGTTCAGGGCTTCCTCTTGCTCACGCGTGCCTGAGGGCGGCCGCTCTCCCAGGCATGGCTCTTTCCCTGAGTCACTTCAGTGATTTTAAACAAACTCCGAATAAGGCAGTTTCTTTCTTCTTTTTCTCCCTCCCTCCCTTCCAGCCATGCACAGCTTTTCCATAATCGTGACAGCCTGCGAGAGAGAAGGGCTGGCCGCGTGCCTTTGCCCTGAGCCCTGTGCGCCGCGGCAGGAGCCGCTCCAGGGCGAGGGCCGTGAGCTGCACGTTCACGGAGCGGCTTTTGTGGATCTCAACTTGGAAAGTGCACGGGGACAGCCAGGTTGCCCATCACGCTGCGTCGTCCGCAAGGCCGTGGACCCGGCTTCCTGCCCTCCCTTGTCTCCCCACTGCGCCGCTGTGCGCCACGGCCAGACCCTTCCCCACACGTCAAGCCAGAGCCCGGTGAGGAGCTCGCCCCGGGCACGTCCGCTCCCTCCTGTCGGCGAGCGCACCTCTGAAACCAGAATGGAGAAGGGCCTTCCGTGATGGGGCGTTAAGTGGGGCAGGAACCCAGCGCGTGGGTTCTCGTCAGCCTAGATCTGGCCAGAAGCCAAAGTGCCTCTCGGAGGCCCCGTCCCCTGCCAGGTGACCACACCCCCCGCCGTGCAGGCCGGTCTGGGCAGGCCTGCCGTCTGCAGCTGCAGAGACAGAAATGGCGCATCCCTGGGACACGCCTGGGCTCCCAGCCACGTCACGTCCCCTCACACAGGCGGGGAAATAGTGAAGCGTCTCGGGGCTGCGAGACCTGCGGCTGTGTCCTCGCCCGGACGGGAGCCACGAGTGGGCCTTGCACACCGGCCCTCCAGCGCTGTGGCGGACACCGTCACTTGCACGTCCTCTGGGCAGCCGGCCGGTGGAGCCTGTGCCCCACCAGGGACCATAAGTCTGGGCCACATGGAGCTATTCTCGCCAAAGTGAAGACGGCCGACCGACCCCACGAGTGTTAGAAGCACAGTGGGGTTGGATCCTCGCGGCGCCCACACGCGGACGCCACAGCCGGGGTCAGTCACTGTGCGGCTTTGCGGAGAGGGAAGGGGAGCCGCTCCTTGCAGAGGCTCATCCACACCCTCGTATCTGCCTCGTAAATGCTCCCTGTGGCGACGAGACGGCTGCCTCGTACCCGGGGACACAGGAGCCTCTGCCACACCGCCCGCGATCCACGCCAGGCAGGCATGAAGTGACGCGGGGCTGGAGGAATTCTTCAGCGGCCGGGGAAGGGCAAACCGCGCCTGGAGGGAAGCGCAGGAGGAAGTAGTTGGCTGTGATGGCAACGGGCGGGAGACGCAGCTGCGGCCTGCAGCAGAGAAGCCCGTCCTCTCTGGGGCGGCAGCGTCGGCGACAGAGCCAGGCAGCAATGTTCCAACCCGCTGTCGGCATTTTTCTTGACCGGCTGTGCCATGACGGCTCTTTCAAGAGCCAGCGGATTTGGCCAGGAAGCCGGTTTGTCCAGTCTGCGTCCCCCACGCCGGCACCGCAGGCCCCGCGACCCTCCGATCAGCCACGCGTCTGTGCAGGTGGCCCGGGGCCCGACTCACGGTCACCCCTGCCAAGACGCCGCCTGGCGCAGGGCAAATTAGACCGAATCACGCCAAATCTTTTACGGATTTCAAGTAAATTTCTTCTTTGGCAGAAGTTGCTGCAATTTTTAGTTGCACCAAGTGACGTCTAAAATTCACAGGTTATGGAAAGGGGACGTTTTCATCTCAACGTTTTGGGTGACAGTGAAGTCAAAGTGACGCAGCCCTGGAGGAGAAGCTTCGCAATGAGCGTAAACTCCTGGGGTCGGCGAGCGTGCTCCGCCGGGTGGAAACTGCGTGTCTTATCAACGTCCTTCTCACCGAGAGTCTCAAATGCCTGCTGTGCGAGAGCCTGGATTAAGTGAGTCCTACTTATCGAAACGTGACTTTGAGCACGCAATTTAGTTTTCTAAGCCTCGGTTTTCTCATCTGAAGGAAAAGGGGGTGACGACACATCTCTCGGGGTCACGCAGTCCCTGAGACGGCCCGTGCGGGGCGCCTTCCCCGCCAGTGCCCGCAGGTTGGCCCCGCAATGACCTGTTCACATTGTTGCATCCTCTGGGGTTAGTGTTTTGTGAGCTGATTATATGCTGATCAGATTCTCCAGTGTGATGGCAATCACTGCACGTTCTTTTCTGTATTTGGAGACGTAAGAAGAAAACGAAAGTCTCAGGGCCACACCTCACTGCTCGTGCAAAAGGGAAGGCGACAGCCGGCCCAGCCCATCCGTGCAGACGCCCGGGAGCAAGGACTCGCAAGTTGCAGGGTCTGCGGCTGCGTCTGCCCCTGAAACAGCGTCTGTTTGACCCCACGCTGATCGTGACCTGCGGGTGCCTCTCCCCAGGCGCAGGACAGCGTCAGACGTCCTCCCGCCACCCAGGGACGTCGGCACGGAGCTGCCTCCTTTACGCCCTTTTTCTCTGCTAACACCCACTTCATTTCACGTAACTGGAGATTTCCTGGCCTCACAGGAATGTGACCGTCTGGTCTCACGGCCCACCCTGCCTTCCCCTTCCGTCTGCCCCATGCCCCCAAACACGGGGCCCCAAAGCCCCTTCGGAAAGACAGCCCCGGGTTTTGCCTGTGGTCCGTTTTCCCGGTGCTTCCTCCACTTGGGCTTAATAAGCTCCACGGGTGGAGGTTTTGCCTCAGACACTTATTTTGGGTCGACAGAGACGTGATCTTTCCTTTCCAAATGTGCAAGTGACCAGGCTGCTCCCGGACAGTGACCACCGCGCAGGCCCCTGCAGCTCAGTTTCACTGGAGCACAGCCACGTCGTCACGCACGCCTGTCCGTGGCCGCTGCCGTGCCACGATGGTGGGGGTGACTCACACGGCCTGCAGCAGCCCCTGCTTCTGTCCCCGTAGGAGGAGCCTGCGGTCCCAGCTGGGGCAGCGCCTCCCACACTCCCGTGCACAGGGTCTCGCTGGAATGATGGGGGCGGAGACCCTGCGTTTCCCGAGGTGCCTGTGCGTGTCCCACAGGTGGAACGTGGGCAGCAGAACGACAGCCACTGTCCCCAGCCGAGGATCTGGCGTCTTTGGTGACAGGGGTTATTTCCCTGTCTCCTAGGTCTCTGCCCAGCTCGGGGACAATGTCGTTGATTTTGCCTCTCACTGGCGGCCAGACAGTCATTCAGCGCAAAGAGAGACACCTGTGGCCTTGGCTGCTTGCAGAGAAACAGTCCTTTTCTTCCAAACGGCCACAACTTCTGCTCGAATGTGACTCTGCAGAAGCCGCACTTCTGTGGCTGGACCAGTTCACCCCAGAGGCCCCGCCGGCCACTGCCCTCCCGAGAACCAACGACCCACCGCCTCCTCCAGGACCTGGTCCTGTGGCGGTTGCAGGTTCCCTGTCGAAACAGATCTGAGCAATATTTCAACCTACATGCTTATTTATAGACGCCTTTTCCCGGCGGAATTGGGACAGTAGAGCACTAGGGAACTTTCCCGAGCCCACGGCAGCTGCTCCAGCCGCAGCAGCGAGGCCCACGGCCACCCCTCCGGCCTCACAAGGCGACAGTCCCTGTGAGATCATCCGTGTGCAAGGGGGACGTGCTGGGGGCTGTTTTCACACCTGGGAAGATATTTAATTTGACCTTTCAAGGTTATATGGATATATGTGATGGGCAGTTAGCTAAGAGGAGATTTATTACCTACAAAGGGGACTGTTTTGTAACTTTGCAGAGGAGAATCATGGCAGAAACAACATTCCCCAGGGAGGAGTCCGTGCAGCCGGCGGCAGCCCCCAGGCACAGCGCGCAGTGAGGGCGCGGCTCCTTCTGTGCACTCTTGCTGCCAGGGCGTAACTTTAGTCCTGTGGGACGCTCAGATAAGGGCCCAGCCACAGACCACGGCACAGGATTCTCTGGGCAGCGGGGCCGCGGGGACCCGGGGACAGAAGCCAGACATTGGCGGGAAACTGTGAAAGTGTGACAGGCCTGTGAGCTCGCTCAGGCGGCGCAGAAGGTGCCTCCACGTCTGAGCTCCACGGCTCTTTGCAAACTCTGTAGTTTACCATTTCTCGCGGAAGAAAGTCCCTGAGCGCTGGCGGTTGTGGTGTAGGTGACACCCTGTGCTAGGTATTGTTGGGGACACGATGGCTCTTTGTCCCACCGCCCTGGGCTGTGCAGAGCCACAGCTGGCGTGTAACCGCAGGCCAGCCCGGTGGCCGCGGAGCCCGTGCACACCCACGGTCTCCTTCTGAGCATTTGTGCGAGTCCTAAGGGACAAACCACCCGTCTCATTGTGGGCCGGGCCATGAGCGTGGCGCTGACCTATCAGGGAAGGTTTGGCCTCTGGACGTCTGGATGCAGCTGGCGGGAGATGTGGACAGGGCTGGGGCGTGTGCATTCAGCCTGCCCGCAGCACGTTCCGGAAGAAGGAGGCTCCGGCTGCGTTTCTCTTCTCTCCCCAATACTCACTAAGTTGGGAATGAGGACAGGAAAGAGGAACCTGCCGGCAGGCCCAGGACAGTGCAGCCTCGCCCAGGTGGCCCTCCTGGAAGGCGGCAGAGCCCAGGGATGGGAGTGAGCGTGTCCCGTCCCACGGCCACATCCCTGCCGAGCTGTGCCGGGCTCTAACGTGTGGCCCCTCTGCTGTGAATGGGAGGACGGGGCGCCCTGGGCCTCTGGGGCCAACACGCCTGTTCTCATGGTCCCTGCACGGCTTTAACGTGCAAGCGTGTGGCCTGTCCTGGGGAGCTCTGTCCTCCTGGACCCCTGCTCCCTCCCGGGCTCTGCACCCTTCAGGCTGTCAGGAGAGGGGCCTAGACCTCACACGCACTGGCCCTTGCTCCCTGCACCCCGTCCAGACATTGCAGACGTTTATTCCTGATCCAGCTGTCTTCCTCGCTGGAGAAGTCACAGGCTGTCACTCCGTGGGTGCTCTGCTTTCCCCGAACACCTGGTCTCTTGCGGGCCCTGCACACCATGAACCGTCCCGCGGTGTGGGAGCGACCCAGATACCGTGAGCCACCCCTGGGTGTGGGAGAGTCCCAGACACCGTGAGCCGACCCTGGGTGTGGGAGAGTCCCAGACACTGTGAGCCGCCCCTGGGTGTGGGAGAGCCCCAGACACCCTGAGCCACCCCTGGGTGTGGGAGAGCCCCAGACACCTCGAGCCATCCCTGGGTGTGGGAGAGCCCCAGACACCCCGAGCCACCCCTGGGTGTGGGAGAGCCCCAGACACCGTGAGCCGCCCCGGAGTGTGCACCAGCCCTGAGGGCTGTCCTGGGCTGCTAGCTTGCACTGGTTGATCGGGCGCTGGCTGGACAGCCATGTGCCTGTGAGGAGCTGGTGTCTCCTGTGACCTCCCCTTTCTCTGTCACTCTGTGCCCGTCCTCCTCACTCCTGCTGGACCCGTGTTTGCCTTTGCCAAAGACCGAGACTTCTGGGCCTCCTGCGCTCCCGTCCGTCCCAGGAAAGCCTCAGTGGATATTCTCTGATGCCCGTTTTAGACCCACGGGGGCTTTGACTCCAGCTAAGGTGGCAGATACGGGATGGTGTTTGTGGCCTGGGCCTGGGATCGGGTCCTCAGAGGAGGGCCTTCTTTGTGGGGCGACCTGAAGCAGGTGGAGGTGAGGACACAAGCCCCCCTGGAGCAGGAATCCGACCTTCTCATGTAACGAGCCCACGGATTCTTCTTACTGGAAAGGGCCATGGTGCTACGATTTGTAATAACTGCAGAATAAAAATTGTTAGAATTGGGGGGAAATGGAGCACATGAGAGACCCATTTCTGATTTCCAGAGCTCCAGACCCCAGCGGGGAAGTGGCTACCCAGATCTAGAATGTTCTTAGGATCTCAGAGTGCTGCTCATGTGTCCTCAGCTGTTCTGGTGAGACCCAGGGGTCAAGGTTGTTCAGAGAGAGCACACTCAGGGGTGCCCCCACCGCATTTCTGAACACAGAACCACGGGGCCCTGGCCGCGGTGCCACGGCCATGTCCCCGAGAGCCTCGTGCTGGAGGCACCGCCTGGGTGAGCGGAGGCTGAGCACTCCCCCAGCAGGGCTGGTGCACACAGGAGGGGCCTGTCGCAGGGCCTGTGTAAATATTTACTGGGCTGCTCAGGCGGCTGTGACTGAGGCTGTTGCCACATCACAAAACAAGCTAGAAAATGAGCTGGCAAGTTCCCGAAAACGAGCCCTCAGGCTGCGGGAGGGGCTGGGCTCCGGGCGCAGAGCCTGGGGCTGCCCCGGGTCGGGGGTGGCTCAGTCCTGCAGGAGAAGGCCCTAGGCTGGACCCAGGAGGGATGTGGGCTGCTGCGGCACACAGCGGCGCCCACCGGTGCCGAAGGCCTCGTGGCTCCCGGTCGTCAGCACACCCAGTGTCCCCTCCCAGCGCGAGACAGGGAAGGGAACCAGGCAGAGCACCGTCGGCCTGACGTCCCCCTCCGGGTCACGACCTCTAGGCTGTGATTGCACATGCACACATATGTTCACACGTGAAGACAGGAGGGACAGAGGCCGGTGGCCAGCGCCTTCCCATGGCTGTGGGGGGGGCCTTTCCTCAGTGAGGGGCATGAAGGCACTTTAGGATACCACATGGGGCCGCAGAGATTCTTACCCTCCTGGTACTTACCGGGAGAGACTCATGTGATAGTGGTGATGGGTGCGTGCATTTTTGTGCATGCACACGCACATACATGAACACACATGCATACAGAAACAGACGTGTGCATATATGAACATGTATGTGCACACACTCCGGTCTGCATATATGCACATGTGCATGCATGTGTACGCATGTGACCATGTACTCGTGTGCGTGTGTGGACACGTGTGGACATGTATGTGTGCGCACGTCTGTGTGTACATTGGGCCGTCAGGCGTGCTGGCACTTTGTGGGCAGAGCCCTCGCTCACACTGTCCAGGTCTGCTGTGTGCTGGGCCTGCACCGGGGGCAAGCGGAGACTGGGGCAGTCCCAGGGGCTCAGAGCCCGAGTGCTACTCCCGAGAACGCCGCCACGCGAGGGATGGGCAGCACGTGCGCCTGCCGTGCGGTCTCCAGGTGTGCGGTGGGCGTGCTCTTGTCCCCCTCACTGTGGTTCTCGGGACGACGGCTGGGGGTGTTTGGGAGCCGGGAGATCAGGAGGGCAGAATCTGCCCCCCGGTTCCCACCATGGTGCCCTGGGATCACCTGGGGGCTCTTGAACAGTGTGGGGCCAGGGCTCCCTCCCACAGCAGAGTCACCTAAATTTCTGGGTGTGACGACCAGGTGCGGGGGTTTAAAATCCCTGCAGGTGAGTCCAAAACACATGCAGGACTGAGGGCTGCGGTGGTGTTGCCCGCTCCGGGCTCTCGAGCAGTCGCTCTGGGGCTAGCGCAGGGCACGGCCGGGCAGGGGCCCACTGGTCAGGGCTGCTCCTCCACAGAGACCAGGCCTCACGCCTCAGGGACCCCGTGAGACCTGGCACCTCTTCCCAGGGCTGCGAGGCCGCCTGCTTCCGCCCTGAGACAGCAGTTTGTGGGAGACCCCCCAGAGCTCCCCAACTCCTTCGTCACTTTCAAGAATGTGCCAGGCCTGACTCATCCAAACCTAAAACACGGTTTTTCCATTGTTTAGCAACAATTCATTGGAAAATGTCACCAGATTCCCAGTTAGGGAGCCTGGGTTCAATGTCAGAAAATCCCCGTGCGTGTGTCCTAGGACCTGCCACGGCGTGGCCACTGCTGTTGGCTTTGCTCAAAGCCTCCTGGAGTTGAGGCCATTTAGAGGCTCGATGCCCGTGTGCAGCTCTGACTGATGGGGGCAGCCCCGAGATTGTCACAGGCCTCTTCTGGAGCCATCTTTGTCACAAAGTCACCTCCTCTGTCCCTGGTGTGGCCTGAGGACAGCCAGCAGCTTTGTTCCGGTCCTGGGATCCCAAGGACAGCCCCAGGCTCTGGGAGAGCAAAGGGTAGCTGGGCAGGTGTGGGGCCACCAGACTCCACACCAGTCCTGGAGGGGGGGCACACTGCTCTCTGTCTCTGTCTCTCTCTGCTCTGTCTCTCTCTGTCTCTCTTTCTGTCTCTATCTCCATATCTGTCTCTGTCTCCATCTCTGTCTCTCTGTGTATCTCTGTCTCTATCTCTGTCTGTCTCTGCCTCTCTTTCTGTCTCTCTCCATCTCCATATCTGTCTCTGTCTCTGTCTCCATCTCTGTCTCTGTCTCTCTGTCTCCATCTCTGTCTCTGCCTCTCCCCGGCCCCTGCCCACCGGGCTGCTCCCATCACCTCTCACCCCCCACCCTGGCCCCGGCTCTGATGCACAGGGAGCGCTTGGGGAGGTTTG
The DNA here is from genome assembly GCA_963575035.1 of Avahi laniger. NCBI lineage: Eukaryota > Metazoa > Chordata > Mammalia > Primates > Indriidae > Avahi > Avahi laniger. Next base: position 12,426 of record CAUYSK010126897.1, read on the forward strand.
GGCTTCAACCACCTCCTGCTTCTAATCTCTCCTGCCCTCACCTACTCCTCCCTTTCGGATTTCGTGTGTCCACGTTTGCTGACATGTGATTGCGTGTACCACCAACGACTAACACCCTCACTGGAAAGACGTGACAAAAATTCATTAATCCTCGTTGGTACAATGTCATCTTTGGTCTCAATTCAGGTCGTCTACAGAAAGCGTTGATTCGGACAAACCCTGGTATGAAACACAAGTCCGAGAAATCCAGCCCGTTTCACGTGTTTAACGCCGTCGACGGCCCTGGCAATGGCTCTCAGGGCCGAGCAAAAAACCGTCGTTTGCTCGGGATGTAAACAGAGTGTGAGTCACCCATTCCCACCAGCTCTTTCCTGTGAACAACATTTGATCCTAAACGAAGCTCTCGGCGAACATGGGAGTTCCTGGTAAAATTGTGAAATGCCCTTTAAGCAGTCTCTGGTGTTCGCAGTGGAGATATTGCCGCCACCTGAGAGCAAGAGAACCTTCCTTGCGGTGGAGACCAGCCCTCCGTGCGCAGGCACGGTGGGTGTGTGCGGGATCTGTGTCCACCCGCTGCCTGCAATACGCGCTGGCAGGTGAGGCCCATGTGCGCAGATCTGCCGGGATTGAGGAGACGGTCTGAATGTCATAGCACAATGGAGGACGTGCTGGTCCCCCGGCAGGCCGCCCTGCAGCCCAGGTCCCCACGCCCAGAGCACATCCCAGCTCTGTGCCTTCGCGTGTTGCTCCCTGAGCCTCAGTTTCCCCGCGTGTTCAGGGCAAAAGACAACAATCCTGTCCACCTCGTGGGCTGCAGTGGGGCTGTCCCCAGCACAGCCCAAGGCCCCGCCCGGGGTCTGGCCAAGAGCACGCCAGGTGCAGAAGATGGGGTTGTGGTGTAGGCAGGGCAGCGAGGTCGAGGTGCACTTCCGGTACAGAGTGTGACCTGCCTGTCCACACGTCCATGGTGTGTGCACGTGTGTATTGAGCGTTCTGATCTGCTCGCATGCACGCCAATGCGCTCCCGCCCCCAAGCACGACCACACCTGGGCACCTCCGCCTGAACAGGCAGGCCCAGGGGGCAGGTGTTTGGTGCCAGCGCTGCTGCGGAATCCGCCCCGCAGGTGACTCAGCGGCCAGGCACTCGGGGCCGGCCTGGGACAGGCAGAGCCCGGTGCCCGGGCAGCCGCTGCTGCAGTCGGACCTTCTCCCAGGAGCTCTTCTTTCAGTCTCTCTGAGGAGGGAGGCTGGATCCGGGTCCCATCCTCAGGCGCACAGCACGGGACCCCACGGCTCCTGCCGCAGGCTGGGCTGCTGCCCTGCACGTGCCCTCCGCCCAGCCCACCTCAGTGCCCCAGGGGGCCGGGCCCAGCCTGAAAAGATGGGAAGTCAGAGAAGTGGAAGCAAAACCCCAGCGTCTGGTTACCACTGTGCACGCAGAACTGACGCGCGGTGCGCTCCCCCAGCACAGGCCCGCGAGGGGCTGCGAGGACCCGCTTCACAGTGGAGTGCGCCCTGGAGGCAGGGCCAGCGCAGCGCTGGGGCCAGCCACTCCTTTCGTATATGGCCGCCAGCTCAGTCGCACCAGCAGGCTGGGAGAGGCCGGGCTGCACCCTGTGGCCTCCTGTGTGGGGACACACTTGTCACTGACTGGTGTGTGGGTCAGAAGACCCGCTGCACCTGCCTTCCGTGGCGCTTTCTGGTTTGCTCCTTTGATACTGGCGCCGCGGGAGGAGGTGCGTGGGAGGGGCCGCTCCCCCGTGAGGCGAGGCCTCGCCTCCCTCTGTCCTGGGCACTGGGTCCTGGGCACCCAGCTTGGTTCCCCCGACTGGGCAGGGGCGAGGCTGCGGCGACAGCTCACCACACAGGTGCAAATTCGCTTGCCATCTTTGCGGCCGGCCTGTGGGGTCCTCGAGGTGAGGACCTGCACTGGTGTCAGGTCACCTGTACCAGCCAGGGAGGGAGACCACACAGGAAGCATTTGGGTGAAGAATGACCACACTATGGCTCGTCATTCTTCAGGAAGCACAGAGGCGCCCGGCGAGTCCTGGTGGCTTGGCTTAGCGACGGCCGACATGGTGCTCAGCACAAGGAGCTCAATGGGGAATCCACAGACAACTGAGAGAATTTCCTAAACACCCAAAATCAGGGTTGCTGATCCAAGGAGTGACATTTCTTTTTGACAAAACTGTTCTCTCAAACGTCCACCCTCAGCACTGGCTTCGTCACAGAACAAGGCAGAGCAAACCCCAGTTACGAGCTCCCTGCTCAGTTTGCTAGAACCAAGGCCAGGCCCCCATGGGCACTTTTTAAGGAAAATGGCCTTAATCTGTAGGCTCACCATGATCAAATTAACATTTTCCTCAGGGCAAGAAGCCTTTTATAGCTAATACTTAACTGCACATTTACTTTGTGCCAGGCATTGTTCTAAGGGCTCTGCGTGCATTATCTTGTGTATTTCTCACCGCAAGCTGACCACAGGAGTGACTTTATCATCCCAGCTTTGCAAATGAGAAAACTGAAACCACAGAGACTTTGCTGACTTGCCCGAGGTTGCTTGTTTGGGAAGTGCTACAGCTGTAATTCAAATGCAGACCATCTTACCCACAATTAGCCACAATCCTGCAATCCTACACTATCGTATTTTTAGTCAGGGTTTGATTTTCAGCCGCATTCTTGTATTAAAGTTATTGTCCAGATTCTTCTCCGTGTGTCTGCAGGCGCACTCCCTTGGTATGGGAGGGGCAGTGATACCCCACTCCTTTCATGGGCCCCTCAAAATGCAGTTTTTACGGAAGATTGGAAGAGAGTTACTCTTCGCACTTAGGCTTTAAGTTCTGATAATCTTCCACACCAAGTTGTGGAAATGAAGAAGCTTCACAGGAGCCAGAGCCCACCTCATCCCAACCCGCACTCCGCAAGTCCACAGGCACACGGACAAGAAGCCCCTGGCGATGCCTACACCAGGACCACGCTCACTAGGAGCCTGGGTTTCTTCTCACAGGAGAGACGGAAGAATGTGTCCCTCCCCAAGGTTGCTGAGGTAGGAGAATCCATTCTTCTCCACAGTTACCGAGGTCCCAGAACTTGTCCTTCTCCACAGTTACCGAGGTCCCAGAACTTGTCTTTCTCTATAGTTACCTATCTACCTACCTATCTGTCTACCTATCCATCCATCCACCCATCTACCTACCTACCTGCTTGTCTGTCTACCTACCTCTCTACCCATCTACCTACCTACCTACATATTTATCTACCTACCTACTTATCTATCTAAAATCTCTGGTAGAAAAATCATAAGGCAAGAACTGCACAGAGCTGATGTGCATTCGTGGGTCTCCATTTTGCCATGTTGTTTTCTTTTAGTGTCCCCTAAAGTGACAATGAAAGAACCCACTGTTCTGAACCATGTGGTTTGAAATAGCCAGTCCACAGGACTCAGAGTCCCTGTCGTGACTGAACTGCCCATGTTTGGCCTGGTGAGAGCTCCCACTCTGGTTTTTGTCCCGTAAAAGAGCAAGTAGACCAGAGCCTCCTCCCTTCCACCTTACAGGGTTGTCTGGGCGTGTAGATTCGGCCTGTTTCTCTTCCCAGCTGGCACAATGGCTGTGTTGTTTGTCTCTGAGCCAGCAGCAAATTAGGAGGGTGCTTTGGCGAGGGCTGCGTGGAAGGGAGCAGCTTCCTCCATCAGGGCAGCCTCCTGTGCAGCAGCAAGGACTCGCCCTGCGGCCTGTGACCTCTGTGAGGCCACAGCTTCCTGGTGCGCGGTGCGTCCCTCAGAGCCTCCACCAGCCTGCAGCCGGCAGGGCAGGGCAAATGTGCTGGGCCGGGTGTCCTCTTTGCGCGGGGTGGTGGGAGTTCCTTTTTCTCTCTCAGACGCTCCTGCAGGCAGAGATAAGCACTCAGGACACTCAGAGGCCTTCCAACCTCGGATCCCAGCCCAGAAGGTGCTTCCGGAGAGAGATGCCTTCCTAGTGCCCAGCCCAGGGCGGCCTGTCCTGCGCCCCCAGCCCCAGTGGCCTCCTGTGTCCACTCACCCCGGCGGGGACTAAATAATTAACTGTGCAAATTGCCAGTTAATACCTGCTTCTTCGTGAAGGCAGGGGCCTCTCTGTTTGGCTCAACGCTGCCTTCCCAGGCCGGGCACATGGACCTGCTCACGGAGCTGTTTCAGGGCTGCCTGCTGCCCTCTCCCTCCCCCCGCTCCAGCTAACAGAAGGGAGGAGCCCAGCCGGCCAAGCAGCTGTTGTGCAGCCCCCGCTCTGAGGCCCTCGGTGGGCATCTAAGTCCCCGGAGGTGGGGGTTGGGGGGTTAGGGGGGTCAGAAGAGACCTAGGAGGAGCTGACCCTGTACAGGGTGTGCTGAGACCCTCCCCAAAGGGGGCCCAGATCTTCAGAAGGAGACGTTCTGTGCCATCCACCAGGGATTCTCCGTGACATGGATGGCCTCACGTCACGCTGCTGTGGTCGAGACCAGTTGCTCTGCCTCAGGCTCCAGACAAGCTGGACAGCAGTGAACCGTCGTCTCCTTTCTGCACAAAACCGGAGTCTCCTGAGGAAGAGGCAGGGACCCCAGGAGGCCTGTTCACCTGGGGGGAGACTGTGCACAAACGAGCTGGCAATTTGGGGACTCCTCGCGGTTGGGCTGAGGGCTCAGCCAAATCCAGGGCTTCTCGGGCCCTAAAGAGAAGACGTGGAAACCTGGCCCCGGAGTGCAGGGGGATCAGAAACCTGAGAGTTGACGCCCCAGGAAAAGCACCAGGGTATCTTGATTAAAAATGAGGAGATGTAAAAATAAAGATGTCGGGGAGAAAACTTTACTGCCAACACGCGGTGCATGGTCTCCTAATGTTTTCCTGGGGGGTGTGTCTATGCTTTTAAACCAATACAGGGTCCTTACCTTCCGTCCTATTGTGTGACCTAATTTTTTTCACTGAGTAATATATGATAAACAACTTTATACTAATAGTTACATTTCTCTTAAAATTTGAGAATTAAACTAATTTTAGAATTAGTCAAAGAACTACTCACATTCCATAAAAATCTATACAAAATGTGTTGGGCAGGTTACGTTCACTATGTGTGTGCCCGTGCACACGTGTGTGGTGTGCATGTGTGGGGCATGTGTGTGTTGTGGGTCAGTTCTCGGGGAAGGTTTAGGTATCTAGCACTGTTTTAGAAGCTGAGAATATATCTCTGAATAAGAACGACAAAGTTCTTGTTCTCACAGCGATTCTATTGGGTAGGTTTGAATTCAGCCATTTTTGGGAACACAGAACGCAGATTACAAGGAAGAGAAATATGTTTGGTGCCAAAATATTGTTGTTTACACATAACTACTGAAATGTCCATTAAAAATTGGTACCTTCTATTGCAACTGTTCGTATACCTTGAGATGTTGTACTCTGATTCACCTGTTCTAAGCACTCATTCAAATTTCTCCAAAATTGCTACATCTTCACCTAAAAAGAAAGTAGCACTTTAAGCCAGTTTAAAAGAAATTTTTCTTATGGGCTGAATTCAATGCATTAACACAGATTTAATTTAATAAACTTTAATTCTGTATCTAATACACGATTCAAAGACCACAGCAATAGAGCGGCAGTTAGGTGGAAGTGAGTTCTAGCTGAAAGAGCTGTCGCCCAGGGGGTGGCGCAGGGAGCCCCATCCCAGGGGGGAGGTCGGGAGCCTGGGAGTCTTGTCACCAGGACACTCGGTCCCCAAGGCCCACTCTGACCTCAGGGTTCCAGCTGTTCTTGCCTCCCAGGAGCTCAGCAGACGCAGGTCTGCTGTGCCTCTGCCCGGCTCTGTTCCCGAGGAGCCGGAATGTTAGCTTCCTACGGCCCAGCTCTGACCGGTCTCTCCGAGACCCCCCGCGTCACAGCAGGCTGCAACGTGCTGGCCGTGTCCTTCCCAAATGTGCGTCTCAGAGACTCTCAGTTACGCCTGCAATTGAGAGATGCGGGGTCTGCTCTGGATGCCACGCTCGGGGCCGACGTCCCAGTTACCACCCCAGAGTTTCCTTCCAGGGGCTCCGGGAAGGTGACCTTGAGAATGTGAATGGGCCCCTCTGTCTCTGGGCAGCCCTGACCCTTGGGTGAACACGTTGGCAGGCGCGGGGACAAGACGTCTGGAGACACGTCTCTAAGAGCCGATTCCTGGTCTGGTGAAGGTGGCGGAGGCCGTGCTGAGGACAGGGTGACGCGCAGTGCGCTGGCTTTTGGGCCTCTCCACGGGCCACCTCCCCGGCAGTGCTGAACTGTCCATGCAGCCACCCCGGCTCCGATGTCTGGAGCCACTGACCCCTCTGCTCCTCCTGGAGCCCAGCCCGGCTCCCAGCTGTCTCCAGCAGGGCTGGCTGTCCTGGCAGCGCGTGCAGCGTCCTGATACGCGCGGCACACACGGCAGATAAAAATGGCTGAGGGAAAAAGACCCAGCTCCGCGAAGCTCAATAAACAGCAATCAGAGAACATGGCTGACGCGGAGCCAGCCGCGGGTGGTGGCGGAAAGAAATCGTTTGGGAAATTTCTAGGGTGACCAGGTGAAAAATTACAAACAATGTTTATTTTGAGCAAAAAGTCTCACTGCTTAGTAACCAGCCCAGCAAAGCTCTGGGGATGTGCTTTAAGAGAAACAGAACAAAGGACAAACAACATCGTCTGTCCCGAGCAGGGGCAGGGAGGGATGAGCTGCAGGTGGCAGCTCTTTGTCATGCTAATGTCCGGGCGGCTTTTCAGGGTTTTCACCTGAGCCCTGGAGCCAGGGCTGCTGTTCAGCGGTATCCTAGGTGACTTCGGGAATGCGCTCGCGGCTGCGGGATGGGGCCGCCTCATTAAAACACCTGGCACATCCATGCGGCCTGACCATCTGCTTGTCACACTCATAACGTTTTGATTTCTAAAATTGCAGTGGAGCAGGCCAGGCATGGCAGCTTTGCCCGCTCCCCCCTCACGGCCTCTGTGTCTGCAGCGTTTCCAGAACGACCCCTCCTGGGCGGCTGCTTCTTCCAACAAATGCGTGGCCAGCATCGCTGTGACCCGCCCAGTTGCAGGGACATTCTTTCTAAAAACACTAGTTTTAAGTATTTTTCAGCCCGTGTTCTGCCAGGGACAGGACAGGCTAGAGAACTTTGGCGTCTGGGGAAGACTTTTTCCTTTGCCGCTGCTCACGTCAGGAAAACTAGAGCACCCAGGGCACTGTGCGCCTCCATCCCGCGGCCTGGTTCCCAGCCTGGCTTGTGGACACTCGGCTGGGTCATCCTCGTTGTGGAGATGCCTACGACTTGCAGGGTTCCATAGCATCCCTGGCCGTACCCTACTCAGCGGAAAATGTCTTCAGACGTTGGAGAGAAGCCCCCGGGGCAAAGTCTCCCCTTGAGAACTGCTGGTCTCATCCGTTCTTTCAGTGAAATTTTACGCCAACTAATGGCATTTTCTCCGAGACGCGCAGAAATCTGACCAGGACCAACCACAGGAGCTGCAGAGCCTGGTGCAGAACAATCACTAGCCGCCTGTTTAACATCACAGAGTCTGACGGGCTGGAGACCTGCGGCATCAGGCCACGTGTGGCCCTCCAGATCCCCTTGACTGAATCAGAACGTCACAGAACAGATCCCTCTATAAAAATGATTTGTTCTGTAGAATTTGGATTCAGTCAAAAGGCGGCACTCAAGGATGCAGAGGCCACGTGCGGCAGAGAGCGGGGCCTGTCTGCCACTCCAGGGAGTCGCCCCGGGAGCCGGGGTGGACACGTTCTCGCCCTCTGACTCCAGGTCTCCCGTGGGGAGGGTCTGCTCAAACCCAGGCGGCCTTCACTGCTCAGATTTGGGGTGACCGGCAGGGTGGGTGAGTGGCCACCTTGGGCCACTGTTTCTCGCCATGTAGTTGGCCATCGAGGGGCCCTGAGTTCTCTTCCACAGACCCGCAAGGGACAGTTCTGGCCTCTGGGGGTCTCAGCCTAGCAGATGGGCCAACACAAGCTGCGCTCAGCCCACCAAGGAAGCTCCGTCCTGGGGTGCAGTGTAGGGAAGGACACGCAGGCACCGCCAGCCCCCAACCGTCCGGCACGGCAGCTTTGCAAGGGAACAGGCAAGACAGCTGACAAGCCACAAGCCAGTCCCCCCACATGTGGTCGAGCTGTGGCGGAGTGTGGCCTGCAAGCTGCAGAGACTCGTTTCGCGTCACTGGGGCCAGGTCGGGGTCCCGGCGAAGCCTCGTCAAGGGCCGGGCAGAAACCGGGCTGAAAGATGACGAGCGAGCAGGAGACGCTAGAACAGAGCAAACAAGCCCGGCGGTGGCTGGAGGGCCCGGGGACTGCATGCAAAGCTGCCGTGGCCTCGGAGACAGGACCCCACGTGCCCTGGGGGAGCCAGCTTCCGAGGGACAGACCTGCTCCTGGGGGGCGTCCATCTGGAGCCTCCTGCCGGTGGCAGAGTGGCCATGTGGCCTCACACTCTCCCGTCCTGGCGTTGAATCCGCCTCCCAGCTCAGGGCCTGTGACGGGACGATCTATTCACAGCCACAGTTTTGGCCTCGTCTGTCCAGATGTCCTTGAAAGCCACGTCGGCTGTGCAGCTGTGAATGCCCTGTTTGCACCTCCCACGGCCCCTGCACAGAAAGACCCCATCTCATCCGTCTCTGTGTGTCCCTAACCCAGTGTGGGGCCTGGCGGGAAATCAGCCCCAGAAAGGATTTGATTAATCAATAAATAAATGGATGAGTGAATTTTGGAAAAAAAAAAGATTTTTGTATGACTGGGACAAACTATGTCCCCTCAGTTAATCCGAGGTAAGGAGAAGCGACATGTAGCTCGATTTCGAGGGACCTGATGTCCCAGCTGCCGTCAGCATCACTGTCCCATGTCCTTCCTCACACGGCAGAATGTGTTTTCTGAACGCCTGCGGCAGACCAGGCCGTGCTTCCCAACAGTTGAGTGGCTTAACGTGTGTCAGACTGGAACGTAGCCACCTGCGCTCTCCTAAGCTCAGGACTGGCGCCAGGGAGGGGCCCCGCGAGGACCGTCAGGAAGCTGTTGAGCCCCTCTCACCGGACTGTAGCAGACACAATCCCGACCCCGGGCCTCCACCAAGGCTGGTGACGCAAGTCACTGTTGTGCTGTTGCGGAGGAACTGGGAGAGTCGGGCAGAGAAGCCCAGGTTCACGGCAGACACAGGGTCGTGCGAGCCGGTCTTGGCTGGTGTGGGCGTCCCACCCTCCCTGCCCAGCCAAAGTCTTCCCAGGAGAGCCTCGCTCCTGGGGGAGCGTCCGCCCATGGCATCGGTCCAGTCACTTCCGCGGAGTCTGGGGATGCCGCGACGGCTAGAGACCACGTCTGCTGTGTTTTCCTACCATGTCTCTCTCCCGAACTCCGCGCAGTTAGACGAAGCTTAAACATTCTGTGCTCTGCTTGGCTACGTTTGGAAACACATTCTGAGCAAACCCATGAGACCTTGGCCAAGAGAGGTTCTCGGGACCGTTTACCCGTTGGAAGAGCTGAGTGGATGGAGGGAGGCTCCTGAGGAGAGGCGACGTCCGGCTGGCTGACACGGCGACGTCCCCTGTGCCCGAAGACGTCCGTTTCAGGATTAGGACGCCGACGCCCAGTGCTGACCTGCACTTGCCGATGCTCCCGCCTGATCACCATTCTAGACGGTGACGTCCTTGAAGGCAAGAACGATTTTCCATTTTGTAAACCTGGTGCCTGTCACAGGCACACGGTTATTTTTCTATTGTGCTAAAAACATCTAACACAAAGTTTATTGTCCTAATCATTTCTGAGTGTTAAGTTCCCTGGTGTTAAATATATTCACATTTTGTGCAACCAGTCTCCAGAACTTTCTCATCTTCCTAAATGGAAATGTGGCACCCATTAAACACTAACTCACCCCCAGCCCCCGGAGATCACCGTCTACTGTCTGTCTCTGCACATGTGACCACGCAGAGGCCCTCGCAGGAGTGGGACCACACAGTGTGCCTGTTGTGTGGCTGGCTGATGTCACTTAGCGGGACGGCCTCAGGGTTTGCCTGTGTCGCAGCTCGCGATACATCCTCCTTCCTACTCAAGGCCAAGTAAGGCTGATAATATTCTGGTGCGCGTGTCCGTGTGAGTGCATGTGTGTATACGCATATGTGTACGTGTGCATGTGAGCGCGTGTCCATGTGTGTGTGTGTCTGTGCGTGCACAGTTTGCTTATCCAGTCGCTGTCCACGGAAACGCCAGCTGCTGTGAATGTGGCCGCATAGTGTCACCCATGGCTCTCCTTTCAGTTCTGCTGGGCATGAGTCCAGAGCGGGACTTCCAGGTGACGTGGAGATTCTGTTTATGTTTCAGGAAACCCACGGTTTCCACAGCAGCTGGGGCACTTTACGTTCCCAGCACAAGCATGCCCATTTCTCTAAATCTTTGCTGATAATTCACTTTCTGGGTTTTGGAAACAGTCACCGATGCCCATAAGCAGGTAGCTCAGCGTGCTTGGATCGGTGTCCCCTGAGGTGAGTGGTGGCACCTTATCATGTGCCTGCGGCCACTGTGTCTCTCCTTTAGAGAAATGTCTACACCTTTGCCGGTGTTTAATCCAGCTATTTGTTTCTTGATATTGGGTTTTAGGAGTCCCATGTGTATTTTAGATGATAGCCCTTGCCAGGCCCACGCTCTGCAAACATGTTCTCCATCCACAGGCTGCCCTGCTGGCCGTGTTCTCCGTGAGCATTTAGTCCTTGCGTGGTCCTGTGGTCTGCTTTCCCTCTGTCGTCTGCGCCTTTGGTGCTGTATTCAGAAAATTCTCGCCAAACCCAATGCTCTCTAGCTTTTCCGCTGTGTTTTCTTCTAAGACACTCACGGTTTTGGGTCTTACAGTTGGGTCTTTGATCCATTGTGAGTTGACGTTTGTGTGTTGTGTAAGGCGAGGGTCCAGCATCACTCCCGTGTGTGGACACCCAGGTGTCTGGCGCCGCTTGTGAAGAGACTGTTCCTTCCCCACCGAGTGGTCTTGGGCCCCTGTCGAAAATCACGTGGCTGTTTATGCTAAGGTTTATTTCTGGGCTCTCCGTTCTGTTTCACTGGCCACTGTGTCTGTCTTTAGGCCGGTGCCACACTGTGTGGGTTGCTACAGCTTTGCAGTGAGTTTGGAAGTCAGGCGGCGTGAGTTCTCCAGCTTTGGCCTTTGTCAGGGTCAGTCAAGATGCCACACAAATTTTAGGATAAATTTCTCCATTTCTGCAAAAAATGCCATTGAGGTTTTGGTAGGGATTTTATTGAATCCAGAGATCACTTTGGGTAGTATGAATATCTTAACATTATATCTTGTGATACATGAACAAGAGAGTTTTCCATTTATTTGTGCCTTTTTCGATTTCTTTCAGCAATGTTTTAGAGTTTTCAACATGCAAGTCTTTTTCTTCCTTGGTTAAATGTATTCGTAAGTATTTTATTTCCTTTTGATGCCGTTGTACCTGGATATTTTTCTTAATTTCCTTTATGGGTTGGTCAATGCCAGTGTGTAGAAACGCACTGACTTTGGGGTGTGGATTTTGTACCTGCAAATTTGCAGACTTTATTAGTTCCAACAATCCTTTCCTGAGACAGGCACTCGATTTGTGAAGCAAACATAAGACTTTCAGGGTCTTACTGGGAGTAATAACAGAGCATTTTTTGGGCAGTTTTTATGTGCCAAGCTTTTGTACATCATTTCTAGCCTGATATGTAGAAAATGTTTTTTCTTTTCAGATAGACGTCATCTCTTCAAGCCTCAATACCTGTGCAAAGATGTTTTCTCCGTTTCCCAGAGGGGAACGCTGGGGTCGCAGGTGGACCTGGAGCGCGGCAGGGCAGGTGGGCACCAACGCAGGTCGGGGTCTCTCCGGCCACAGAGCAGGGCTCTTCACGTTAGAATTCACTGAACAAACGGATCACGACACACACGCACTTGTGCGTTTCTTTTGTTGCTGTTGTTACTCCTTTTGGTTTGTACAGAATCCCTTGACACATCTTTAGCCACCATCTGGAGCTTTAATTCAGAAACATTTTTTAAAATGTTTTTGCATCTTGCAAATTATTGTGTCTGGTAACCCCTGAAGAACACCCGAATGGATCAATTGATGTTTCGTCTGTTTTTAATACTGTAACAATAAATAAAAGTTAATGCACTTTAGTACACCACACAAGCCTGCTTCAAAGATGAATTATTTACAGTCTTTGTAAGAGTCATCCGTGAACCCACAGGGAGCCAAGCTCTACCCAGCAGAATTCCACGCCTGGGCGTCGCGGCACGGTGGTCCTCAGGGGGCCGTGAGAAGACGGTGCCGTCGGGACCCTGGGGCGTGGGCCTGACCCAGCAGTCGAGGAAGGGCGCCAGGGAAGCCCTCCTGGATGGGCAGTCAGAAGGGTTCTGTGGGCAGCGACTCATCCCTTCAGAAGACATTCCTTGGACCTCACCCTGCAGCAGGGGCTGGGCCTTGTCCAGAGGGAGTCCCATGTGGCCCGGAGCCCTGCCCAGACGTGGACGGAACCGACGCTCCGGCCACACCCACCACTGCAGCTCTGGCCTTGTCACTTTCTTAGTTTTCTCTCCAGATTTGGAGGACAGAGGCTGCGGTTGTGGAGGGGACTGTAGCTTCTCAGACGTGTGTCTTCCCATTGGCAAACTGGCTCCATGACACTGGGCCCAGCCGGGGCAGCTGCCTGTCCACACTCAGAGGCCGGAACCGAAGTCTCACGTGCACCCCCACGGAATAAAAGGATCAAGACGTGACCAGACCCCGAACACTGGAACACCTTCAAAAGCGAGGGGCCCGTGCTCTGGGAGTGTGCAGTGGCGAGAGCCCGGTCCACACCTCACTGTCACCGTCTCAACTGACGCCCTTCTAAGAACATCCAGTCCCGCCAGTGCCTCCTGCGCCAGCCTGGCCGCCCTAACCCCCAAACTTGCCCAAACCCCAGACCAGGAGACTCCCGTCTCCTGGACGGTCCACTTACAATAAAGCTTGTTCTTTTCTCAAAAACCGGTGTCATCGGCTTCTGTGCATGTCGGGCAGCGAGCCCAGTCTCGTCAACACTCACTTCACATGTTGTCATTGTCCCCATTTGATGGATAGGAAAGCTGAGGCTCAGAGAGGCTAAATTGACTCTGCAAAGGTCACACGGCGAACAGCAGGGGTGTGAGGCCAGGGAGGCCATGCTCCGGCCTCTGCGCTTTTTGGCGGTGGCTCCTGGGCCCTGTGGGGGACCAGCCTGGTGCCCTGACACCGTGTGCTGGAGGCCTCAGCCACAGCGCAGGGTGGAACAGGTGGGGCGGTGCTGGGTGCTGTAGAGAAGCAGAACCACTGGAACACGTATGCAATAGGACACGTACGTGATCAAGAACTGGTTCACACAATCACTGAGGCCGAGAAGTCCAAGGTCCGCAGTCGGCCGGCCTGAGAGGAGGTGGCGTCAGGTCCAGTCCAAACCCACGTCCGCAGGCAGGAGAGATGATGCCCCTGCTCAGGCAGTCGGCGGCGGGCTCCCTCTCGCCCAGCCTCTGTCCTGTTCAGGTCTTCTCTGACTGGGGGACTCCACGCCCCGGGAGGGCGTCTCTCTGCCCAGTCCAGAGACGCTGTCACAGATGCACCCAGGTGACGTCAGGCCAGTACCAGGCACTCGGGGCTCAGCCCCATTGGCGGACACCCCGGGGAAGGAGTGTGGGCTGTGCCCTGGGCTTCCCTGGTCCCTCTGTCCCTGCACGTCGAGAGCCGCTTTATCCAGCTCCGCGGAAAACTCCTCAGGGACTTTGCTTTGAATTGTGTCGAGTCTGCGGCGTCAGACGGGAGGACATTTCCTGTCCGTGAACATGACACATCTCCCCGCTGATCTGAACGCCGTGTAGACCACAGAGGTGAGTGTCTTCCAGTCCTTGGGGGAGGGAATCTTACCTTAAAGGAGGCTGAATGTAAAATGTTGGTGCTTTGAGCCTGTTAAAATTAAGATCTTTTGTTTGTCAAAAAACACCGTGAAAGAAAAATTACGGACTGGGAGAAGATTTTGCAATACACGTAACTGAAAAATGATCAATATCAGGGATATTTTTAAAAGCCTCTCCCGCAATGTGTTCCTTCCTCTTGCTGTTGCACAAATCACCCCATGAAGTGGCTTTGAGGACCTCAGACTGAGCCCCTCGCCGCTCCCCAGGCCAGAAGTCCAGCCTGAGACAGCGACGGCGGGCCGGCTCACTCCGGGGATTTTCCGACTCTGGGAGCCGCCTGTGCCCCTCGGCTTGGTGGCATCTCTCTGACCTCTGCCCTGTGGCCCCCGACTTCCCTCCAACCTGCCGGGCACCCTGTGACGACGTCGGGATGGCCCAGGATGACCTCCCGCCTCAGGGTCCTCGTGCCGTGTAGGTGGCGGGTTCACGGGCTCCAAGGATTGGACACGGGCACCTTCAGGGACACTCTTCCGCCGACCACATGGTGGTGGAAAGATGGGAGCTGGAAGGAGGCTCCAGGGGCAGAGGTCACGGACGCGCAACCCAGGCGCAGCTGCTCGACCTCCCAGGACCAGCAAACTGCAGAAAGCCCGCACGGGACGCAACTGTGCACCTGCCTGGCTGGCAAGAATTACGAGGTCTGCGTGTCAGACGCTGGACAGGACGTGGCTTCCGGTGTCTGCGTTCGCTGGCGACAGGCGTGGGCCGGAACCGCACTGGCAGGGATGCAACAGGTCTGCCTGGGCAGGGTCTTCCTCTCCCGCTGCCAGCAGGCCCAGCCCCAGGCCAGGGGGCTGCGCAGACTGCGGCACAGCTTCCCCGGAACGGATCCGACTGAACTCTCGAGCAGCCCTTTAAGCCCATTAGAGCCACGGGGACCTGGGGGGATTCGCTGCCCCGTCCCGGTGGGGGAGCCGGGTGGAGACTCGGGGAGACCTGCCCACGGGCGCCTCCATTCCCCGGCAGAGGAGATCGCCAGACACTTTGCGATTAGCCCAGTTCCCAGAGACTGAGCAGAGCTGCGCGCCGGTGGCTTTCGTCCCCGCCCTGGAGTGCCGGCCGGAGCCTGGGGCCCTGAGGGCTGGAGGGGCTTCCAGGTCCCTTTCTCCTGTCCTCCCCTGGGAGAAAAGTACTGCCCTGGCCTGGAGGGCCCAGACCTCCAAACACATCCTCCGGGGACGGGTGCAACTCGGGGGGCCGGGGACCTCTCTGACAGCCCTGGACCCCTGTTCGGGGAGGGTCCTGGAGAATGTGGCCACATAAGGACAAGCCCAGAGACAGCAGGCCCAGGAGCTGCGGGGGAGGCCCCAGCGAGGCCAGAGCACCCCAGCTTGGGGCCTCAATCCCGCCCCGCCGGGGGCACAGCTGCAGTCTTTGATCTAAATCCCGCCTGGACTCAGCTGCCACTTGCCAGGGCTCCTCCCGGGGTGTCGTGTTGCGGCCCTGGGGGCCGCTTTGTCCCTCCTCTCCCTGCAGGGCCCTTTGAGTGATGACAGCACGTGGGGCGTCGCTCACCTTCCCGGGGCGAGGTGGCGGGACACGGAGGCTGAGGGCTCTGACCTCGGGGATCACCGGCTTCCCTCCGGCCCGGCTGATGGCTTCCACAGCGACGGCCACAACTCACCAGCTGTCACCCTCCCCCGGAGCCACCGGCTCTCAGATGCCTACATGTCCCCGTCTCCTGGGGCCGAGCAGGGCCCTGCTGCCCCGGGGCTCCCAGTGGGAAGGCAGCGGTCGCATCTGTGTGCAGCGGGGCCTCCCGTGTGCACAGCGGGGCCACCTGTGCTACTGCACGTGGCCCAGGACACACGCAACCTCTGGGCCTCCGGGGGCCACACAGTCTGCTCCCATTGCCCCAGAATTACGGAGGCATTTATGGTGCAGCTGTGCCTCGCCGGGGCTGACGGCGGCTCTGAACGCCTTCCGCGACGGGGAATTGCGCCCAGACACAGAGTCTGCCACCAGAACCTCAGAGACACGACAGCGCCGTCTGCGCCCAGGGTGGAGGGGAGCCCCACGGCCGCCTTTCTCCCCTGTCTCTGACCCTCTCTCTCTGTGTCTCTCTGTCTCTGTCT
>CAUYSK010126898.1:0-29588 GCA_963575035.1 Avahi laniger
ACTTGTGATCTTGAGATATATTGTTATATATTTCTATGTTTTTGTGTGTGTTTTTGTGTGTTTGTGTTTTTTTATATATTCTTTTTCTTTGTGTGTTTTTTTATATATTTGTGGTGTGTGGTGTTGTGTGTGTGTGTGTGTGTGTGTGTGTGTGTGTGTTTCTATCTATGCATGGTATGTGTGTGTATGTATATCCATGTGGGGTGTGGGGAGGTGTGTGTGTGTGTGTGTGTGTGTAGCCCACCTGTCAGCTGAGAGGCCTTGAAGCAACACTGCACCCACAGCAAAGAGTGTACCTAGGACCCAGATGATCTTGATCTCTACCCATAATCTCCACTAAAAGGAACCAGGGCCAGGGCTTCTTGGAGAAATGGCTGATTCTAGACATTGGTCAGGAAAGAACAAGAAGAACCTGAGACATCTTGTGGCAGAAAGTAAGAAAGTGCCTGAAGAATGACAGGGACATGCCAAAAGAACAAAGGAGCCAGCTCGAAGGGACTTTCACTGAGCGGATTTGGGAACAATTTGAGCATCAAAATATAACAACAACAATAATAATTGTAATAATTACAATCCATTATACAAAATAAGAATTCATGAGTCCATTCTTATATTAAATTTCAAAACACACAAGTAGAGAAGTAAAAATTGCCTTTCTTGACAGTGGAGTGCCAACTAATAAGTGTAGAAAGGCTGGTAGAGTTAGAAAATCATCAATGGATGCCAAAATGTGTGGATAAAACTTTGATGAGGGCCAGGATTTGCATAGGCTTAAAGTATCCCAAGAAAATGATTTACTAATTTCAGAGAGACAAATAGCAAGTTTTTAGTAAAGAAACCCAGTGTATACCAAAGTAAGCTTCATCAATGCTGGGACCACCAACACCAAGTACTTCCAGATGTGATGCAAGGAAGGACAAGCCACCACTCAGTGACACTCCTGCCAAAGCCAATGACCTGAATTTAGTCCTGAGAAAATGTCAGCCAAACCCAAGTCAAGAAACATTCTCTGAGGTAATTGACCTGTACTCTTCAAAATTGTCAAGTTCAGGAAAGATAAAGAAGAAAGAGGAAAGGTTCCAAATTAAAGGTGATTAAAGAGATTTGAAAAGTAAATGAAATATATGTTCCTAGACTAAGAAAAAGTTCCTAAACTTCAGAAAAGAAAATGGCTATACAGAACATTATCAGAACAATTGAAAAAATTTGAGTATGACTTGTGAGTTAGTGTCTTAGTCTACTAGGGCTGCCATAACAAAATACCATATTCTGGGTGGTTTAAATAACAGACATTTATTTTCTCACAGTTATGAAGGCTGGAAGTCCAAGATGAGAGTGTCAGCATGGTGTTTTCTGATGGAGATTCTTCCTTTGGATTGCAGATAGCCACCGTGGAGAGGTTCATTACGTACACAAGGAGCCGGCCGTACTGCGCTGCCTTCCTTTCTGAGCACCCAGAGTAGGCAGCAATTATGCAGGGTGCCAGATTGTTCGCAAGCCTACTATGCACAGTCCCTCTGAGTACATAAACTCGTTTTTCCTCAGAGAGCCAAAGAGTGATGTAAGTATTTTCCTTCTCAAAATGTGCCAGAAATTTCCAAACAACCTAAAAGCGTTAAAGGCTATGTGCAGAAGGCATTTAGCTCCTCCCTTTGCAGAACCTTGCACTTCA
Source organism: Avahi laniger (assembly GCA_963575035.1). NCBI lineage: Eukaryota > Metazoa > Chordata > Mammalia > Primates > Indriidae > Avahi > Avahi laniger. The sequence goes on from CAUYSK010126898.1 coordinate 1,673, forward strand.
GCTCACAGTAGGTCCTTGCTGCTTCTCGTCCCAACCCCAGCCCGATGCACGGACTGGTGGACATCTGTGCACGTCGTCCCCACAGTGGACTGAAGTCCTTCCCACATGTTGAAGGTGGTAGGCAGAACGTTCCTCTCAGGAAGCACTGCAGGGAAGCTGGCAGGGGACAGTCATACATATAGGCAGGGTCACATTCTATTATACTTGAGTTTCTATGGTCACAGGAGTTAAGGCCAAATAGAAACGGAAAGAAACAAATCCATGTTCACACAGCAGAGCACAGGGTATCCCCTAAGGACCTGAGGTGATCCAGGAAAAGGTTTGGGATGTTTTCTTTTCGTCTTCACTGAAAACAAAATCTACTATTTCCTTTTGAGATTTTTGGAAAAGAGACAGCAGGTGAGGAGGTTAGGGCACAGAGTGTGAACACTGTCACTGATAACCCCAAAGCACAACTGATTTGGCACTACTGGCCTTAAAGTAGAAATGATCCAAATGTAGCTAAATATAGGCTACAATCTAATTTCTCTCTTATATTACAGTCTGTGGCCACCAGTGATCCTTTTGCCTTTTCCTTAGAGAACAGGAAGGGCAGAGAAGGGACAAGCATAAGTGTAACATTTAAACAACAGTGCAATCACGACTGTGATAGCCGTTTCAAAGTGATGTCACAAGTAGCTGGCGTTTCCTTGACAACACGACAATTGTAAACAAAGATGTTTTCTGGATGGCTAGAGCAAATGCGGCTTTTATACTCACACTGCCCTCAACCCCCAACCCCCTACCATGAGTAAAAAAGATTTTCTTTCCTTTTGCTATGACTTTTTCCACATTGAGATAGAATAGGCGAAATGAGCCACTATTTTCTTCTGCTTATTTTTTATGTTCCATAATTATACAATGCTGGAAATTTTGTTGAAATAACCAGTCACTTTAGAGAATAAGAGATTGCACATTGAATTCTAAAATCCCCCTGTTGTGTGGCATTGCAAGAATGCATGAGGGGAAATTCTGTTATGTGAAATCTCAGGGCTATGACAAGTTTGATGAGATGAGATTGGTTGACATTACCTCATGTGGTCACACTGCCACGTCTACCACCGAGCCTCTCCAAAACAGATAAGGAGGACGAGGAACAGCTCTCTCAAGACGAACACTGATCTGCTGTAACCTAAGGAGGAAAAATAAATCTGGGACATTTTAAATCATTGTTTACTGAGTGAAATAATGTGACGTGAAGAATGATGCAGCACAGGCAAACATTTACGTTTATATAATTTCTCTATAAACTCCACAATAAAGATTACAAATCATTACTGTTTAATAACAATCATATGTATTTTTAAAAATTCAACTGGGGAGGGAAGATGGAAAGAAATAAAAATGTGCCCCAAAGTGTATCCATTACAATGTTTACTGGTGAACTGTGGCTGTTTTTCATAAGTCATTGACACCTACTTTAATACACAGGCAAAGAAAATTCTTACAGGCTCCATGAAATCTTTATAATATTTTTCACTTAGGAAGGACTAATCCCTACGAAGGGAAGCTTTTTTGAAATATAGAAGAAAGTAATGAGATATAAAGATATGTTCTTATCAGGCATTTTAGCATGGACAGCTTGGACTATTTTCTAGGGAAAGTTAGATACTTGGTGGCATGCCGGAGTAGAGGGGCACATGTTGACTGAAGTCCAGATTGGGAGACAGTGGTTGGGACCTAGGTGAGCCTGAGTGAGCCTCAACTAACAAGCCTGGGTCAAAGCCTGTGATCTGGAGAGAGAAAAAGCTACGAAGGGGGAAGGAGCTGGAGACCAGCGCTGTTTTGTAAACTCTTCTGTCCAGGATAAAGTCAATTTCTCTGCTTACTGAATCACAGCCTAAAAAAGCAAAGTTCAATCGTTTGCAAGCTATGTTTCCCAGAGTAGCTACCGAGAACAAGTTCTATGATTGTGAAGACAGGGAGAAGTAAGAGACTGGCTTTTGGCATCTGAAAACAAATGTCTCTCACTAACTCAATTATGAAAGTCCCCTCAGAGAGAATGACTGTCTATATGTGGAGACTGAGAGGGTGTAAGAAAAATAATGTAATCATGGACCAGAAAAACGGCAGAGAGGAGGTGAGGAGCTCATGGAGGTGAGAAGTGATGAGGGAGAAGAGAAACGAGAAATTAATGGTTTTGAAACTCTTTGTCTGTTTCTTCCTCCATCCCGTCTCCTCTCTGTCTACCCCTGCATGATTGCTGCAGGTACGTAGATAAAGCGCTTTAATTTGAGAGCATCTGTTCATCTGATTTGAATTCCATATTCTCTAGGGGAAAGTCTGTGATGCAGTGAGCATAAAATGAGTTGCAGAACCATTAGTAGCGCGAAGGTGGGGAGGGGTCTCTTACCTGAGGTGCTGCTTTGAAAACGTCCTCTAGACTCCTGTCTTTCCTAATTAAGTGCTATCACCCCTACAGATGGTAAAATGATGTATGTGTTTTGCTGAATTCCCTAAGCAAGGAAGCTTTCATTGGGGGAGTTCAATAAGAATGATATTCTTTGAAGAAAGATAAGATCCCACTGGAATCTGTAAACTTAATCCAAAGTAAATAACACCTGAAAAGTATTTTTACAAGCCTATTTGAATTTTTACATCATGCTAAAAGATTGAACATCATAATGAAGGAACATGTTTTTATATTTAAAAAGAGGAAAATTTGTCTAATCTGACTCTATATTCCCACCTTTCCCCATAATCAGAGAACTTACCACATGCCAGAAATATTCACAATTCTTAACGATTTTCAGGGGAAAAAATACCTTCATACTACAGTTATATAAATTATTATTCAAAGTATAAATAGGCATATTTTAAAATAATTTTATTAAGACAACAGGAATAACCTAGGACTGTCTTAAGCAAACTAGACAGCTAGAAGTATGGCCACCCTATCTAAACCTTCACTCTAAAGCACACAATTAGTTCTGGAACCACTGCTGCAGATCTTTCTCCAGATTTCTGGAAAGGTCACCATGCAGCTGGCACCTGTAGCAGACTCACTCTCCCCTCAACTCATCATTCATCATCTAATTGTGTCCCAATATTTTCAGATTAGAAAGTTGAGGCCCAGGAAAGTCAAGCAACTTTCTCATGGTCTCACAGCAATCTGTGCACTATTCTCTTGTCTTTTAAAAGTATCTTTCCCACAGTTTCCAGATCTTCAGAAATGTTCCGTGTAGCCTCCCTGAGACTAATGAAGGCAGCAGTAATATCCTCAGGGATGCAATTTAAAGAGTATGATTTTTTTTTCCCTAGCACACAGTGCTTATAAATTATACTAGTTTTCTGTGTCTCAACATGTGATTGTCTTGAGTGCTGTCCTATTCAGAGTAATATTGAACTATGAAGTTTTCACATTTCTTTCTTGATAACAGGAGATAAACAAAATATGCCTTTCAGGCTATCATGGAGATGGAATCTTTGAACAAGCCCAGGTTAAGGGATCATGGTTGTCAACTTACTATTGTTTCCGGATGATGGTTTCTTCTTCTACTTCTTCTTATGTGGAGTTTCATTTTATTAGTATTCAGAAAAAAAGAGAAAGATCTAACACTTAAGTCTCTTGGCACTGCCAAACTTCCTTCTCTTAGTAGCAAATACTAGGAATGAACTCTGGAGGATGAAGGAGCAAACTAACAGTAGAGGTGCAATTTACATCAGCTAGGTCTTTATAACATTGCCTAGATGGAGGTTCCAGAGCATTTAGGAGACTTTCGAAAATTGGGAGTTTCTGCAGGGTGGATGAAGTGTTTGTGAGGAATGACACTGAAGGACCCTGTGCAAGGTGCCAAGGAACTGGACTTTACTCTGTGTCAAGTGGGAAATAATTGAAGAATTTTGAGTAGGAGAGAGATGTACAGCATGCACTTTTTAAGAAGAAACTCAGGTGGCTTTGAAAGGTTGGATTGTGGGGTATGCAACACAAGGCAGGAAGGATAGCTAAGAGGCTCTTGCAAAAACTTGAAGAAGAGAGGACAGATCTGAGCTAAGAATCTAACTGAGAAGACTGATGGAAATGGATGTTCAGCAAAGTGATTTAGGTACTAAATTGTTAGGGCTAGGTTTTGCAAAGTAAATATATGTGGTGAAAATATTAAATATATTGAACCACTTAAGGGAGGACTGCCTTGTGAAAAGCAGAAGTGGAGAGGATGACTAACAGATTTCTGGCCATGTTAACAGGTTGATTGGAGGCATTCTAAACTGAAGCAAGGATTACTGGAGCAAGAGGGAGTATCAGTAGGGCATGAATAGAGAGAAAGAGTTAAGTCTGAATATATTAATTTCATGTGTTTACGGGGCATCAGACACAGGTGTCCGGAAACCTAATAAATATCATCAAGTCCGATACCCTTCTTTGAATACATAAGGATACAAAGATTCAGGGGAATGCAGTAAATTTAGAAAGATCACCCAAAGCCTTACAGAGCTGGGATTGAAACATGAAGCTCTTGAGACTCAGTCCAGAGTTTGGTCGTGAATCTCTTTCTCTGAGCCACAGCTTACCATGTCTTGCTACAGTTTATTTAGTTAGTTAAAAGAAAAGTTGGTTGAGTTAATAACAACATTTTAATTTCTAGAAAGACTTTGCCTGAGTGTTGCATTTTTGCCTAAATTATTGCTTTGTACACTAGCTGCATTCCAGCATTTACTGCCGGCATTAAGAAATTATTAATGTATAAATCCTTCTTTGGGAGCAAAGATCTATAAGAAGATGACACATCTCTGTGATGTCACAGGTTCCTGAGAGGAGTTTCCAAAGGCTTTTGCTGAAGGAAGTCATAATATTCAGCCTGGGGGTCCTCATTTCCTCTTTTTATTTTAGTCCGTGCAGCTGTGTTGGAAGCAAGCAGAGGAAGGAACCTAAAGTGGGTCTGATGTAGGACGATTCTCGAACTTCCCTCTCCAGCATCTGTCTTGCTATGGCACAACTCAAAGGAAGGCGACTTCACAAATAGCCCTTTGTTAAAGCTAACAGCCTGTTTTTCTTATGAGAAATGTCCTTTTGCTCAATGTGGGTTTTTAAAACTGTTGCTCATCAAAAGTGGAAACGTTTGCCCCTAGTTGATGTGCACTAGTGGTGGGAGTGTTGTCGGTTCCGCAAAGTGAAGGCAGATGCTTGCAGTAAGGAGTCCACGCTGGGAAAGCTTTTTTAAGATCACATAAAATACTATTTTAGTAATAAAAGATTAATGTTTTTTTAAGAAATGAAAATTTCACAGCCTATCAGGCTTCAGTGAGGACTGTTTTTAGGACTCCAAAGGATATTTCTCACAGTTGTTTCCATCCCTATGATTCCAAAATGATATTAACTTAAATATTTATTTATTTAAGATAATATTTATATAATGCTATGGTGGCTCAGTGAAATTTCTTTGGTTATTTTGTTGCTTGAAGGTTATTAGAAGATGGCAACATCTTTGGGTATTAGGTTGAAATTCATTTAATGTTATATTTGCATAATCCCATTTGTGTAAGTATCTAAACATTTTCCAGATATTTAGGTTGATCTCATAAGGTGTCTTCATTCAAATTGGATTAGCAAGACAAGACCTCCACATTTTGAGATGCTAGTTGTAACTTTTACCTTGTTAGTCTCTTTGTCGCTGGCTGATGAACATGAATGACTGCTTAGCCACGAAAAATTTCATGTTTGATACTTTTGTTGCTGTTGTTTTATCTTGTTTTGTTTTGTTGGCTATAGTTAAGGCAAAGCTAGATGTTTATATTTATTCAATCGGTGGCCTTTTTGTCTTTGGGTAAATTCTTTAGCTAAACCACTCACCACCAAATGCACTTACATGTATCGGCCCACCCTGAGGCATGTCTCCCTATCAGGGGCATGCAATCTTGACCAGTGACAACCCTTACAATTTGAGACCTCCAGGTTAAGAGTCCCACAATCACTTCAGTTAATGAAGTTCCCCACAGTCTGTTGCAGGGCCTGGCGGTTAGGATTGTGCTCCTGTATCAGCCACTGTGAGTGGCATGCTTGCTGAATTGTGCGCTGGTGGCTTAGACCTCTTTGATCACATGAAGATAGGAAAGGGGAGGGAGGGAGAAAGCTCTGTGATTATCTGATTCCCATGAAAGTTTTGCTTGTTTTGTTGCTAGAGCACTATAAGGCAAATGCTACTCACTTCTTTTAAGAAATCCCAGCTGCAGAAGGAGCTGCTGACCACAATAGGGGCTGTTGCCAGAACCCTCTACTGGAGTGCTGCTGTGGCCCAGAAATAGTTGCAAATAAGCAGAAGTTCTCAGAAAAAAAAAAAAGAAAAGGAAAAAGGAAAATGAAAGCTCATGGAAACATTTTAAGATGAAAGGAGTTTTATCTATGGTTATGTCTGCATAAACACAGTTTGTGGTTTCAGGGACCAAGTTCACACTGTTGTTCATATTGTTCAGGCTCTTTTGTTCTAGCTGGGTCAGGAGAACTTTTTCCCTTGGCTTAGATGACAGCAGGTCTCAGTTGGTGGCTATATAGCATTTTATTTTAAAAATTCACAAACTATAAAAAAAGTAAGCTACTATTAATAATTTGGTTACTTTGCTTAGAAAAGGTCAACTTTGATTTTATAGCTGTGAGAAGAATGTAGAGGTTGTTCCCTTGTTTCTGCTCCATTTCATGATGCTGTGTCTCCGTATTCTTGGGAAATTCCTTCACATCCCTTGTTTTCAGTTTACTGTGACTCTAAACCTGTCATTAATCCCAGTCTTTGAATGGAATATGGCACTAGGGTGTGTGGCAGCAGGAAAGCATATGTCTGGATGTGTCTCTACTGTTGCTTCAAGCTGCAGGCGTGACTCTGACTCTGGGGTGATGACACCGTCAAGAGGAGGATGAAGAGCTTCCTCCATAGGATGTGTTACATAAGAAGACAGAAGTTTTTGGTGAATGGCTACTTGGGGGCTTTTAGGAAATCAATAAATAACATCCTTTTTTTTTCTGTCCCTGAGTTTGGAACCTATTGAAAAATAAAACAGAAGCCAAGAAAAAAAAAAAAAGAGAACAACATATTACTTTCATTATTGATAAAAACTGCATCAGAGGATACATTTAATATGTAACCAAACGGACATCTAATAATGTCTTTGCTCTCCATAATGGATTTATTCTCCATTACCTAACACTCAAAACTATAGGCACTCCTCTCTCAAGGGTGTGGACAGCCTGCATGGTTGAGAGCAGAACAGAGTGCCCTCTCTGTAAGGCATCGCAACTCACAAAGGCCTTCCCCAAAACTCACATCACATAGACTCATCCTTCCCTAAGGAAGTGTAGGAAAGGAACAGAGGGAAAGGCCAGAGAAAAGAGTAGGAAATCCTTCATAGAGATACAAGGCAAGAGAAGTTGAGACCCTCTTATCAACCGATAGTAGCATAAAGGAAGAATAAAATGTGAATCAGAGTTGGTGAAGGGAGAGAAAGGTCAGAACTGTAGAAGTTCTAGGAGTGCGGTAGACAATGAGCATACCAGGTAAAGGGGTTAAGAATACAGAAATGAGGAACAGAGACCAGCATTTAGGGCCACCTTTGCTGGTTCAGATGGGCAGGTGAGAGCCTGAACAGCTTATTTGACAGATTTAAAGGGCTAAGAAGTATAATGATTAGAGTCCTTGTTTTGTCGAGGGGCAAATCCTGGTGGACCTTGCTTTCCTAGGGTTTGGAAATTCTAAAGGGCTGCACCCTAAGGGAAAAAGTAAACTAAAAGTAACCAGATTATCATAGAAACTGCTGCTCATTTTAGAATCTTCTTAATCCCTTTACTTAAATTGAGTTAACCCCAGGTTGCATGTGTTCACATGCACCGAGCCAAAATGAGCACTGACACTCTCTAATGGAAAATAACACCTTGTCAATCTTCAATTTATTTCTACGAACAATATTACAAATACAATGTCTGGCAGACAATAAAATCACATACATCAAGAGACAAGATAACGTGAATGAGAACAAATGGAAACACTAAACAATAGAAACAGATCTTCAGGGTTATCAAGCACAGATCTTAACATAACAATACTTTCCATTGCTCAAGAAGAAAAGAGACAATATGAATAATTCTGGCAAAAGAATAAAAACTTTATAAAGAAACTGTATTGAATATCTAAATTAAAAAATACAGCAACCCAGGCCAGACACAGAGGATCACACCTGTAATACCAGCACTTTGGGAGGCCGAGATAGGAGGATTGCTTGAGGCTAGGCATTCAAGACCAGTCTGGGCAACATAGCAAGACCCCATCTCTACAAAAAATTAAAAAAATAATTAGTGAGCCTGGTGGCACACCGCTGTCAGTCCCAGCTACGTGGGAGGCTGAGGCGGGAGGATTGCTTGAGCCCAGGAGTTTGGAGTTGCAGTGAGCTATGATGACGCCACCACACTCTAACCTGGGCAACAGAGCAAGACATTGTCTCTAAAACAAAAATATAACAAACAAAATACAGTAATCCAAATTAAGAACCCAATGAATGGGTTTAGTAGCAGATTAGATGCAACTAAAGAATGAATCACTAAAATAGAATATAGGTTAGCAGAAAATATTCAGAACAAAGAATGCAGAGGCTAAAAGAATAGTACACAAAGAAAAAAGCATATGAGAGGATACAATGAAAAGGTGAAATATATGTAATTAAAATACCAAAAGAAAAGGAGAGGAAAATAAGGGAAAAATAAATGAAGAGAGAATGGCCTAGAATTTTCAAAAATTCATGAAAGACACCAAGTCATATCAACTAACTCTGAAAACCCTATGCAGCATCATAAAGAGAAAGAATGTATTTCTAGGTAAAACTTATAAAATTATTGAATAAAAAGCAAAGAAAAAAATGTAAATTGCCTAGGGGCAGGATTATTGTGGTTGTTGGTGGTAAAAAGACACACTAAATATTAACATAAAAGAATAATACTAAAGCTGAGGGCTGAACTTCTTAACAGAAGCAATGGCAGCCAGGAGGAATGATATCTTTAAAGTGATGGAAGAAAATAACTGCTAGTTCATAAACCAATACCTACCTAATGGGAAACATTCTCATAAAAATAAGGTGAAATAAAAACATTTGTAGATAAACAAAAGCAAGCAGGCCCACAATGAAAGAAAGATTAAAGAGTATACTTTAGGCAAAATAAAACTGACTCCATGTGGAACCTCAAAGGTACTTCCAAGAGGAATAAAATTGGTAAATATATCATTCAATAAATGAATATTAACTATATAAAATAATAAAATGTGCTATTTAATATTTATGTAGAATCAAAATAATGACAACCATGTCATAAAAATTGAAAGAATAAAATAGAGATAAAGTATTTTGAGAATTTCACATTATCTAGGATGTGGATAAAAGTACCAATGAATTTAGTCTTTTCTAAGTTCTAGGGGAAGCACTGGAAGAAGAGTAAATTAGGATATAACTTCCAAGGTAATAAGGGGAAGTAGTGAAGTAATAGAAAGGAATGCAAAAATAAGAAAAGAAAGAAGAAAAAAAAGACTAAAACAAACCTAAACAAACCAAAAATAGAACATGTGGGATAAATAGTAAGAAATGAGTAATGCAGTAGATTTACACTGTATGTGGAAAAGTGAAGTTGAACAGCTAAAACAGTTTTGAAAAAGAGGAAAGTGGGAGGAATTATTCTACCAGTTTCAATAATTATTAGACAGTCATAGTTATTAAGACTATTGGTATTTATGAGGGGATAAACATTTAGATTAATGAAACAGAATAGAGAACCCCAAAATAGCTCCACATAAGTACAGCCAACTGACTTTTGACAAAGTGCAAAAGCAATTCAATAAATGAAAGACAATCTTGTAAACGAATGGTACTGGACCAAAAGGATATCCATAGACATCTGCCCTCCACCTCTCCCCCCAAGAAAAAAACAAAACAAAACAAAGCCCTAAACCTCATGCAAAACACATGCAAAATTAACTCAAAATGTATCATAGATTTAAATGTAAAACTATCATGCTTATAGAAGATAACATAAGATAAACTTTTCAGGACGTACGGCTTGGTGAAGAGTTCTTAAATATAACATCAAAAGCAGGATCCATAAAAGAAAAGTATTGATAAATTTTACTTCATCAAAATTAAAAACTTTTGCTGTGCAAAAGACTGTATGAAGATCATGAAAATACAAGCTATAGACTGGGAGAAAATATTTTCAAACTACATATCTTACAAAGAACTCATATCTAGAATGTAGAAGAATTGTTAAAACTCAACAGCAAAACAATAAACAATTCAATTAGAAAATGGGCAGAAGATATGAAGAAACATTTTACTAAAGAGGATATACAAGTGGCAAATAAGAACATGAATAGATGTTCAACATGACTAGCCATTGGGGAAATAAAAAATTCAGACCAATATAGTAATCACTACAACTCTATTGGAACAGTTAAAATAAAAAATAGTAGCAAAATCTAGTAATAACCAGATTTTAAAAAAATATGCTAAAAGCTCGAATAGAAATTTCTCCGAAAAAACTATACAAAAGGCCATCAGGTATAAGAAAAGATACTTGACATCACTAGTCATCAGGAAAATGAAAATAAAACCAAAATGTGATATCACTTCATGCTATTAGGGTGGCCATTATCAAATAAACAAAAGAAAACATGTTGGGAAGAGTGTGGAGAAATTGGAACACTTGTATACTGTTGGTGGAAATGCAAAATAGTATAACTGCTGTGGAAAACAGTATGGAGGATACTCAAAAATTTGGAAATAATACTACCATATGATCCAACAATCCCAATTCTGGGTATTTATCCAAAAGAATTGAAATCAGGATCTCAAAGAAATATTAGCACCCCAATGTTCATTGCAGCACGATTCACAATGGCCAAGTTTGGGAACCACCTACATATCCATTGATGAATGAAAGGAGAAAGAAAAATGTACATACAGTGGAATATTATTGAGCCTCAAATAAAAGGGAATCCTGCAATGTGACAATATGGATAGACCTTGAAGACATCAAGCCAAGTGTAATAAGCCAGTCACAGGACAAATACAGCATGATTTCACTTACATGAGGTTTCTAAAATAAACTCACAGAATCAGAGAGTAGAATAGGGTTACCAAGATCAAGGAAGAGGAAAATGGGGAGTTGCTAATCAAGGGGCATAAAGTTCATATTATGCAATCTGAATAATTTCTGGAGATAGGCTGTACAACATCATGCCTATAAAAACCAATACTATATTGTACACTTAAAAATTTATTAAGAGGGTAGATCTTACGTTAAATGTTCTCACCGTAATATTATTAAAATAAGAATTTACAAAATAATGACAATATTGAATACTGGCAAGAAGGTGGAGAAATGAAATTTCTCATATGTGAAAATGTAATCCAGTAAAGCCACTCTGGAAAACAGTTTGGCAGTTTTTTTTTAAAAAAAAGACTAGGCATTCTTTTATTATTCAATCTACCAATTGCATTGCTGGGCATTTGTTCCAGAGAAACAAAAATGTATGTCCGCCCAAAAAAACCACACATGATTGTTCATAGCAATTGTGTTTGTAGTAGCCAAAACTGGAAACAAGCAAAATGCTGATTGAAAAAGATCTCAGAAGATTGTATACTATATAATTGCACTTTTACAACAATCTCAAAATGACACAATTATAGAGATGAAAAACAGATTAGTGGTTACCATGGGCTAGGGATGGTGGGGTGAGGGGGTGGGTGGAACCACAAAGAGATAGCATGAGAGAAATCTTTGTGATGATGGAACAGTTCTTTGTTTTGATTGCAGTGGTAGCTACACAAATCCACATATGTGATAATATTGCATACTACGCACATACATTGTACCAATGTCAGATCCCTGGCTTTAGTATTGTACTATAATTATATAAGATGTAAACTGAGTGGAGGGTACAAGGGCTCTTTCTGTACTCTTTGTGTCTTCCTGCAAATCTATAATTATTTCAAAATATAAAGTAAAATCCCATCCAAATTTATTAATTATTATATTAAATGTAAATGGATTAAATGCTCCAATTACAAGACAAAGATTACCAGATTAGATTTTTAAAGCCAAATTTTGTTTACAAGAGATGTTTTTAAAGCATTAGGATATAGAAAGTTTGAATGATAAAGGATAGAATTGATAACCAATGGACAATGTTATAACTATTAATATATTAATATCAACAAAATAGGTTGAAGCCAGTACTGCTTATGAACAATCACATGGTTTTGGAGGTCCATTCTTTTGAGTATTTGTTTAGTGTAGAATGAACCAGACAAGAATATCACTACAACTGAGATAAAAAAAACAAAATAAAAATGTATACCTCATTAATGATAGAATAGAACCATTCGTTATGCGCACACACACACACACACACACACACACACACGGCATGTTGTAATAATTTACTTTAATGTCAACTTAATTTTTAAATAACTTAAAAGATTTAGTAGTACATTTCTGTAGTTAATCTCATGACTATTTCAAACACTCTAACCAAGTTATTCTATATATATGGCTTTGTTTTGTTTTCTTGTCTGGTTCTGTTCTTACTTGCCCTGTGAACTGAGTGTGCAAGGACCTTTTGTGACCTGTTGTTCTAAGCTTCCCTATTTATTCTGCCATTTTATTAGTAGCCATGTCTAGATTTTATAACTATCTCTATTGATTTTGTACTTTACTCTCTCAGTCTCATAAAATTGTTCAGAAAATAGGCAGTATTATTAAAATGCAGAAAGTAAATGCACCTCTCTGAGAGAAAGAATATAGAGTGGGCAGCTAGAGAAGAGAATACAGACATTCTTTATTATTACACATTGAAATAGCCATTTTGCATGTTAAAATCAGCTTTTTCCATTTCAATCTCTCCCATGGATAACTTTTTTCCCTTCTGAGAAACTCTTCAATAATAATCTGCCACGAAGAAACCTTATTTAAAAATGAAAGCATAAAACGTTTCTCTGAGATTTAGATGCCATTTAAATTTAACTTAATACTTACATTGTGTGAATGCTAATAGCTGCCTACCTAACTCAGGGGCAAAGTGTTTACCCTTATTATTAATTTTAAGATGATGATTACTCAGACCACTTTATATTCATTTATATTTAATAAGGCAATTCTCATAAAAATTTTAATATTTGACCTTCACAATTGTTCTGTGAGTTTTTGATAGCAATAATTACTATTCCCATTTGCAGAAAAGGAAACTGAGGCTCCAAGAGGTCACATGCATTACCCGAAAGCACATAGCAAAGTTTGGCCTCAAACCCCGTCCTCATCATTTCTAGCCCAGGGCTGCTTTTACCTTGTCTTACTGCCTCCTTTCTTGGACTGATGGCAGTGTGGTGGCTCCTGCTCTTGTGCAAGGGATATCTCAGGAAAAGAGCACATACCCCTCTCTTTGGCCCATTCCTTGTTCTGTGCTCATGCCTCAGGCCTCCCTTGCCTTGGAGCCCAGCGAGTGCATGGGAGCCAGGCTGCTGCAATCTGCCTGCTGTGAATTTGTCTTTCCTCAGCAAATTTATATGGTTGTTTCTGAAACAGCATGTAGTCCCATGGCAAATTTATGGCAGGCTGATTGCTGGTTTTCTTTGCCTCCCAATGTCAGTTGAAGCCAAAGTGATTAAATAGAATCCAAATCAGGCAAAGTGATGTGCCAAGCACAGCCCACATGAAAAGCCCCCACTTTGAAAATAAGATTGGCAGCATTATCAGTATTGAATGTTCTGATACCATTTCACTGATGAAAGGCAACGGAAGACTGCTGAAGAATATAAATGAAAAAAAAGTATTGTTTTTTTTTCTCTTAATAAAAAAAAAGGCAACTTTATTTGGATTCACATCATACTCTAATTATTGATTTCATCACCACAAATGAAAAACAGAAGGACTATAGGAGGGCAAGAGCCAACAAAAACAGCAAAAGTGGGAAGGGAGTAGAAGGAATGCAGAGAAATTGTATAGAGGGAGTGTAAAGAACAGCCACTTTCAGAAGAGCTTTTTGTAACTAAGAAAGATGGAGCCTGCAGCCACTTGCATTTCAAAAGCTTCTTGGGATTCAAAACCCAGAGCATGTCTTGAAGTGAGCTTGAGGGCTTCACAATGGCGGAGAGGGAACTGAGCTGCTTCTGCGTGATGGGATTTATCTAGCATGGTGGTGTGACCTTGTGCACACAAAAACATTTTAAATCACTTTTCCTCTGACTAATTCATACATTAAAAATAAACCATCTTAGAAACTTTGCTTTTTGAATGACGTTTGAAGCGCCTGCTGTTTTAACCACGCCACAGCAGTCTACTCTGCTGTACACAATCAGCCTTTGATATACTTAGAGCTCAGATGAAGTCAACCTGAGAACTCCAAAGGAGATACTCAGGAAAGAAAGTTAAGACAGTAGGGAACGAGCTTTAATAAAAGAAGATGAGAATGTTTTTGAAGAGCAATAGGAAAAGAAAATAGATTTGGTCTTGGGAGTGTGATGAAGAGTGGGTTAGACTAACCACTGAACTGGTCACTGTCCAGATTCCTTCACTTCAGCTGTGTTTCCTAAACTTTAGTCATTCTCATAACATATTCTTGATTTTTCTCATATCAGTCCATAGCTGTTCAATTTTTAAATTTAATATTTTAATTTAAATTACATTTCATTTATACTTTTACATGACATATCATAAATAGAAAACCAGTAACATTTGTCATAAATAGAAACAAATGTAAAAGGAAATATAATACAAAATTCAACTTCATGGAATTCTAGCAGTATACTATTTTGTTTGCCCAAAATTCTAAGCCTGAAGCCTTACCTTCTTACTGTTGTTAGAAAGGGAGATTAACAAGTGTAGGAGGAGTTTTAAATTATGTTATTATAAAATTAATTCTCTTCAATGTAGTCAGACAGTTTAAAGGAAAATTGTAAATTGAAAAATATTCCTATTTTGTGAATGAATACTATTTTTACTGTTTGATTTATTTGATTGTAAGCATTAAAAGCCAATGTTAGGAGGAAATGATGTAGGGGGTATGAACTGATCGCTCTGAAGTCATTTCCCATTACTTCAGTGAATCAGCTCCACTTTCCATTTCTCCCCACATACAATTTGCTTCTGTCTGGTATAGAGTGAAAGATTCAGAGCAGGGCACCTGATTGACTCAGAGCATGTTTCCATGTCTCCAGTGGTGATGGCAGAGTGCTTGAGCTACAGTTCCACGAGAATGTCTGCAATGGGAGAGAGGCCATTCCACCAAAGGAAGTTGGAGCTCTGGTATCACAAAAAAGGGAAATGAATGTTGTATAATCAAAAAATGATAAATGTTTGCTGCATTTACTTGACACCCTGAATGAATACCACCAGTGGGTTACCACCAATTCAGCCCCCAAACTCCGGGAAACACTGTGCAGAGAGGGTTACTGTGAACATATTGTGAACATGTATTCTGGCTCCCGGGAGGCATGGAAACATCTAATATCTGGTAAGAACAGCCTGAACTTTACAAATTAAAAAAAAAATTGATGTCTGGTTTTATGTCTTAATTTTCATCAAGGTATTTATTAATAATGGGCCTTTGGACTCTGGCTAGCACCTGAGCAATGAGTAGAATTTGGGGAGAAAGTTGAGAAGTGGATCCAGGTCAAGGTCCTGAAGTAAGAGAGGTGTCACCTTGGAGAACCTGGACTAAAGTCATAATGAGTAGAAAGTAGCGTGTGAGGAAGAGCATCTGTGATGGCCTTGGTTGGGAGCAGGAACAAAGCAGTCTGGGCACTATAAACTGGCTGGATCCTAAAGTGAGCCTAAGGACAATGACAAGTCATTGAAGCAGAGGAATGACATAATAAAAATGATCAAATTCTGCCTTTTTTTAAGATCTTACCAGAGAAGAGACTTTCAGTAATGGTGGTCAGGGCGATATAGACAAATCCTCCCACTGATCGTAAAAGCTGGATAAAAGTAGAAAAAATTCTAACTAAAATCATTGGATTTGTAGTAAGGTGTGATACATTAAGGGGCCAACATCTTGGAGAAGAAGGAAGTTCCATAGGGACTTCTGCTGATTCTGGGGGAAAAATGTCCATGGAGTTGAGATACTGAACAAAGCTTTCAATATATTTACAAGACCACAAGAATCTTGGAAGTGTGGGGCCTGAGAGAGACTCCCTTCACCCATACGTAAATGAAACATATATAAAGCTTGATATTGATTCTTTTACTTATCATAATGTTTTCAAGGTTTCTTCATGTCTATTCATGTTGTACTATGTACTAATATTTCATTTATATTACCAAATAATATTTCATTGCATGAATAAATCAAATTTAATTTATCCATTCATAAATTAACAAACATTTGAGTTGTTTCTACTTTCTGGCTATTGTGAATAATGCTGCTATGAATATTCATGTACCAATTTTTGTGTGGACATATGCTTGCATTTCTCTTGGGTACATCCTAGGAGTAGAATTGCTGGGTCATTTGGCAACTGTATGTTTAACCTTTTGAGGAACTGCCAGGCTGTTTTTGAAATTGGCGGCACTATTTCACATTCCCACTGGCAGTATATGAGGGTTCCGATTTCTCCTTATCCTTGCCAACAAGTGTTACTTTTCTGCCTTTCTGATTACAGCCATGCTAGTAGGTATAATGTGGTATCTCGTTGTGTTTTGATTTGCATTTTCCTAATGGCTAATGATGTTGAGCATCTTTTCATGTGATTATTGTCCATTGTATATCTTTCTCAGAGAAATGTTTATTCAGATTCTTTGTTCATTTTTAAAACTGAGCTACCTGTTATTTTTTATTGTTGAATTGTAAGAGTTCTTCATACATTCTACTAGTCCCTTAGCAAACATGATTTGCAAATATTTTCTCATATTCTGTGGGTATTGTTTCACTTTCTTAATGTTATCTTTTGAGGAACAAAAGTTTTTCACTTTGAAGAAGCCCAATTTATCTATTACTCATTGTTGCTTGTGCTTTTGGTGCCATTAAGGCTTTGCCTAATTCAAGGCTACAATGATTTCCTCTCATTTCTTAAGTGATTTGTAATTTTAGCTCTTATATTGAGGCCTATGATTCATTTTAAGTTAATTTTTGTGTATGATATAAGAAAGGGGATACTGATTCTTTATACAACTGTTTGGTTCTAGAGAGTTTTAAGAGATAGGGAAAATTACAATGTATTTGATAGTTATTTACATTAAGAAATTAAAATATTTTGGAATATTTTTGCAATAATGGTAATCTATTAAATACAATTCCATTGCAATGTTTGAATATTATATATAAAATCCTTGAACAAATTTGACATTTGACAATTCCAGTTGCTGTAGTCTTAGTAGAGTAAAATTTCTCTAAATTGGAATAATCTAAAACCATCTAAGAGCCATAATATTTTAAGAAAAAACATTTAAATTTGTCAACAGAAAGCAATAAAATTCTTAATTATATCATCATGATTAATTATATTGCTGAAAAGAAGGCAAAAATAATTTTTTCTGGAATAATATATTCTAATTATGAATAAAGGATAACTTTATTTCTATCCAGACATTGTCAGTCCAAAACAGAATGTCCAAATCATGTGCAATAATAATTAAACTTAGGTATCTTGGTATTTTGCCAAATTTCAGTCTTATAAAAACCATGGCTTTTTAAATATTTTAAAATATTGTAATTCAGAAGATATAATTTTCAAGCCAGTTGTTATATATTAATCAACAGATAAACAGCTATTTGTGATATATACGTTTAAAATATATAGCACCCTCAAATGTTTGGGACAGGGCAATATAAATAGAACAGCAAACATAATGCAAAGTAACATGGAGAAAAAATAGACAAAAACAGAAATGAGCAAAATAGAAAACAGGCATACAATTGAGACAATCAATAAAGCAAATGAATAAGAAAGTCTATCTAATAGAACAATTGGTAAGATTATTGGATAGGCATGTGGAAGATAAATAAATGATTACCCCATCAGTAATAAGGAAAATGCAAATTACAATTACAGTGAATAACGTCCACGACTGGTAAAGGGATAATGAGATCGTACAATATTCTTGCAGTGAAATACAACTTAGCAATAAAAGGTACCAACTACCAATACACACAACAACATGGACAAATTTCAAAAGCATTACGCTGGGTGAAATAAGACAAAAACAAAAGACCACATACTGTGTAATTACACTTCTGTAAAATTCTAGAAAAGGCAAAATTGCAGTGATAGCAGACCAGTGGCTGCCCAGGTCAATAAGAAGGAGAGAGGGTTAAATGCAAGGGGACATGAGCTAATTTTTTGGGGTGTTGGAAATGTGTGGTGTTGGTTACATGACTACTTATTTTTGTTAAAACTCGTTGAATTTAACCATACCATAAAAATGATAAGCAATGGAAATGAATGAATCACTGCGCCAAGATGGATGATTTTTCAAAGTATAATGTTGAGAAATAATAATAGTAATAAGAGAACTCATGTGATCAAGTTATACAAACAGGTAAGGAGAATGGTAGCCTTTGAGCAGGGAAGGGGAGAGATGATTGAGAGAGGGCACGGTCTGTGGCAAGTGAGCAATGTTCTGGCTCTTCACTGAGGTGGTGGGGACCTGGGTGTTCACTTTCTGACGAGTTATTGAGCTGTGTATTTATGTCTGGGGGCTCTCTTCTGATGATATATGACATGAGTCTGGCTGGGGGTGGGGGGGTAGTAGAGACATGAAAAATGTGTTGCTGTTTGATTTTGTTTTTTTTCTTTGAGGTGGAAGATACTTGAGACATATTACTTTTTACTGATTCATAGGGCGAGAAAAATTGAAGTTAAATGGGTTGAAGCAATACTAACTAGTGCAAGTTTTCGGATAAGGTGAAAGGACTTAGAATCCAGCTAGAAGTATTGGCCTTAAACTAAGAAAGGGAGGAGGAGAGAACATGGTGCACATGAAGGTTTGCAGGTAGGGAGTGGAGGGGATTCCTGTTTCATGGTGTTATGAGCCGAATTGTGGCTCCCCCCCAACAAAATTCATATGTTCAAGTCCTATCCCTCAGTACTGCAGAAAATGACTATTTGGAGATAGGGCCTCTAATAAAAATAATTAAGGTAAAATGAGGTCATATGGGTGGGCCCTAATCCAATATGACTGGTGTCCTTATGAGAAGAGGAGATGAGGCCACAGACACACAGGGGAAGACTGTGAGAAGACACTGGGTGAAGGCAGCCACCTACAAGCTGAGGAGAAAAATCTCAGGATAAAGCCAAGGAGAAAGACCTCAGGAGAAACCTAACCTGACAACACCTTGATCTCAAATTTCTGGCCTCCACAACTGTGAGAAAATAAATTCCTGTTGTCTGAGCTAGCCAGTCTCCGGTACTTCGTAATGACAGCCCTAGCAAACAAATACAGATGGCTTCTATTTTCTCTAAATTCACAACGAAGTTACTTCTTGGGAGGAAGAAGGGATATGAGCAGATTTGCAATTTGAGAAATGTAGAGAAGTTTGAAATATTAATTTCAGAGTGGAAGGTCAAATTGACCTGGAATTTACCAGAGGGTTGTTTGTCTGTGTAGTGGGGCCCAGAACATCAGGGTGAATTGGACACACAGTCCTTACGAGAAGAGCCTCTGTTCTGAACTCAGACCATAGAAATTTGTAGTTTGGCCTCTTTAACAAGCTCACCATGGCTAAATTCCAGCTCTCAAGGGGCACATCGATGATACATGAAATCACTGTAGCTTTAAACAAGTAGCCACAATTGGCTCTGGGAGGAGGTCATAGAGGTGGGGTAGCAGAGATCTGCACCTGCTATGGGCAAGGAGATTAAAAAGAGGAACATTTGCCAATAATCACAGTAATCATGACAATGGGGTATTGTTCTTAAGACATAATGTTGTATAAAATTAGAGGAAACACCCTCATATCTGAGTTATTTGTCTTAAGCCTCAGTATTCAAAAACAAAGAGCCATAAAGATATGTGAGAATCAGAAATGGTTGGCTATAGATCTTATTTTGCCAAATGCTTATATCAAATCCAAATGAAAACTACAAAGAAAGTGTGAATGATTCTACATGAATTCATTTCTAACCTTTGAAATTAACTCAAAGTAGTTGTCATAGAGAGGATTGCTCAGTAGTATTATTTGTGTATGACCATTTAATATTGGTTTTTAAATAGCATTTAAAGTAATACTGTGTTTTTCAAGGGACGTAATTTCTTTAAGATTAATTACAGTCACTTTGTCAAAATAAAGCGACACCCAACTCAAACTATTAGGCAGAAATAAAAGAAGTGAAATCTTCCCTTAAAAATAAATAGAAACAAGTAAAAATTTTTAAATAGCATCTTGGCATTGAAACTTATTATTTCTATATTTTATTTTTTTAAAAAAGCAGATGTATATTTTATTTGTGAATATCAAGAGACACAACGATCAAAAATAGGTAGTCAAAGGACTGTTAGACAAAAATATAAACACGTTTTTCTTTTTCTTGTTAGCTTTTCCTTGTGTTAATTGATAGAGATATGGAAGAAAAAACAGCTTTGGAGAAATTTAAAACAAAAGATTTGCCTTCAAGTAAATCAGGTGGAGAAAAATGTTGGTAGACCCACTTTAAAGGATCTTGATACCAAATAAATATTTAGGACCAATTATTGAATGGAAAGATTATACTCAAAATCTGTGCACATAATTAGGGATGAACTGTACAGTTAAAGGTCTTAGATACCCAGTGAGATCTTTGGGTTCATTTTGTTAACTGGATTTGTTGTATTTCACCACAGTAATGTATGATTATTTTTTAAAATTACATAATAAAAATACACAAATGTAAATATTCTGAACTTTCCTTGTTCTACCTTCAGCTAACTAATGCTGTTAGCTGTGTCTTTATTTTTACATATTTCAATCGTATGCAAATGTGTTTCTTTGTGAGTGTATGTGTGTGTGTATGTGTATACAAAAATAAAAATGGGATCCAGCTAAGCAGATTACTCTGCAATTTGCTTTTATCACTAAAAAATAGACTATGGCCATCCAGTCCAACAAATAGACATAGTATAATTATACTCATATTTGTTAATAGTTGCAGAATATTATAATATATATATATATGCACTCCCACCTACTACTGCATTCCACTACTAATAGACATGCAGGTTATTTTCAGTTTTTTGCTACAACAAAAATTACTGCAATATACATCTTTTCACATAAATCCTTACATACTGATGCTTTTGGTTTGGGATATGGATACAGTACCCTTATTTTCCAAGAAGTCTGTAGCAATCCATACTTCCACCAGCAAAGTATAAGAGTTCCTCTTCCCCATGCCACTGCCTGTACTGGATGTTTCCGGTCTTTTCCAATATTGTTAATTTGATGGGTGGAAAATAGTACCTCATTCTTGAAGGATATAGTGAGAAGTGTGTTCTGTGGGAATACTGGCTTTAAGTTAGTGTAGGCCTTTGGGTCTCTTAGGCTATCATTTTGTTAAATTTCACCTGCTAAATAAGATCTCAGAGCATCATAGAAAGAGCAAATTCATATTTTTTAGCATATTGGCCATATTCATACATTCTATTATCTAGTCCTCAAATAACTGGTTATAATCTTATTTTATAGAGGAGAGAGAAAAAATTCCAGTAGTTAATTTAAAAAAAAATCATACAAATGTTTGGGATGGCTGGGATGGAAGTTCAATCCTAGTTTGTCTTAATCCAAAAACCATGCTTTTTTTTTTCCCCTAATTACAAAGTTTACCAGATGAGAATCCTAACTGCAGTAATTACTATATTTGAGCATCTGATAAAACCATGTATGTATGTGCGTATGTAGGTAGGTAGGTAGCTATTAATAGCTAGATATAGATACAGATATGATTTAAGGAATCGGTACACAGTTGGGGGCCTGGCAAATATGAAAACTTCAAAGCAAGCCACAGTGTGGAGATCCAAGGAAGAATTGATGTTGCGGCTTGAGTCCAAAGGCTGACTGGAGGCAGACTTTCTTCCTTCTCAAGGGGATCCATTTCTTCTCTTAAGGCTGTCAACTGAGTGAATGAGGACCACCCACATTATGGAGGGCACTCTGCTTTACTCAGAATCTATGGACTTAAATACCTTTACAGCAGTATTAGTGTTTGACCCAAAACTGGCTACCAGAGTTTAGCCAAGTCAACACATAAAATTGACCTTCATACTATGTATCTTCCCATGGAATTTACTTTTTTTTATTCAACATTTCATTTTGGAGATTCTTCTAGACTATAGTTGTAGTTCTTTCAATTTCTCTGCTAAATAGTATTTTATTGCAAGAAAGTATCACAATTTATTTATTCATTTGCTCCTGTTGATAAATATTTATGTTATTTCTTTTATTTTCCTGTTATAATGTAGCTATGAACGGTTTAGATGATGACTACTAGTGTTCATGTGCAAGTTTCTTTACAGTCTCTATCTCCAGGAGTAAATTTGCTGAGTCACAGGCTATGCATATATTCAACTTACGAGATCATGCCAAATTATTGTCCAAATTGATTTACCAGGTCACACTTCTACCAATAGTGGGTGAGAGTTTTGCCCTGTTATGCCCCATTTTTGTCTTGTCAGATCATTTAATGTTTGCCAATGTTTTGGTCAAAAACAGGATTCCTGGATTCTCTCCTAAACTCTGCTAAGTACTAGCTGTGGGACCACTGCTAACTCACAGAACTATAAGGCTCCTGCCAGCCCTGAATTCTATTATCTCACACTCTTATCTCAAACTATTCACATAGATGTTGGAAAACAAATCAAATTCACCACTTACTGTGCTCAAAGTCAAAGACATTTGATCTAACTTGGTCAAGATGTTCACCGGGTCAAAGAGCCAGGGTACACCAGGCAGTTGGGGTGTCAGTTTCTGAGTGAGGAACCTGATCGGTATGGTTGTTTCTGCATCAGGACAGTTGTGTAGGATGGAATTACAGTTTGCCTAAGGCAGTAGGCTGACTGCAGCCGAGTTTTTCATGTTAAAGTGAATAGATCTTAAAAGTCACTTGAAGTAGCACATCCAACTAGGGGCCTTGTACTATTTAACACCATATTTTCTATTAGAGGGCTGTGAATTTGGGGGAACTAGGGGTAGTTGAATGGAGCTTGAGAATTTAAGAGTTTTGCTTTAACAAGTGTTGATTTTAAGAAGCTTTTTCTGAGTTTTTCAAAAGCAATTTTCTTTTCAGGTCATTATTATTTCAAAGAGGGCTTAATTTAATAACTTTTTTTTTAAATGAAAGCCTATGCTATTGAAACACACAAAAATAGCTACTCCAAGAGCAACATTTGGCCTAATTTTTTGACTTCAAAAAGAATCAACAATTCGATTTCCATCTTTACTTGGTAATTCCATTTCCATCTCTTATTAGTGTCAAATGGAATTTAGATTCACAAGTTTCTACATGCATAGTAACTACATACATGGGCATCAAGAATTGGTGTAAAAGTTGCTAAAAAGAAGCCTATTACTCTGTGAAACTAAGTTCTGTTTGGTGATAGATCAGGTTTGGTACATTTTTTCTCTAAAGGGAGAGACAGTAAATGTTTTAGGCTTCGTGGGCCACACACATGAGATGTACAGTCTCTGTCGCACCTACTTAACTCTGCTGTTGTAGCATAAAAGGAAAGGAAAGCAGCCAGAGATAATATATAAACAAATGAGTGTGGCTGTGTTCCAATAAAACTTTACTCAACAAAAACAGGTGATAGACGGGACTTAGCTTGCATGTTGCAGTTTGTCAGCCCAATTTAGACCGATAAGTAAATTACATCAATTATTAAACATAACATACAAAACATTTATCATACTTTTGCTTGTCTTGCCTAAAGACTTTCGTATCCCTCTAATATGAGACAATCCCTGCCATCCCTCCTTATTGTCATTTATTCAGACGATAATTACACTGGGCTTTTTGTTGAGCTATTGGTACTGCATTTTAAAAGGTTAATGCATTCTTTCTAAGGACATGGTGCATTTCACCGGGCTGTTTATAGGAAAGTTTTGATTGATTGCGTCTGTTTATTTATTGAATGTAATAGTCCTTCCGGCAGGTGGGATAAAGGGCTGCTGAGCTAGGTTGTGCTAGTTAAGGCTACAGATTTGGCAGGTGTTTAAAGCTTTTAATCCCGGGGCCCACAGGGAGTGGGTGAGCATTTTTCCCTGCACCTGTGGCCTCCTGGCAGTCAACATTCCTCCCACTGCCTATCATATGCCAGCTCCAGGAGGCAAAGTGCACACGTTGCGACATACCACAGGCTGTTCTTCCTCTGCTCTTATGAAATCAGTCAAGCACAGCATGAACCTGGGATGTGAACCTGAACCAGCAAATCCCACTTTTAGCTAACAACCCTGAAGAATGATGCCAGACCTGCCTGGGTATCACATACCAGCCAGCGGCTATATTCATGAGGACCATGATGTGTGTGCCTGGGATGTGGTCTGGGAGGAGAGCGATGTTCCCTTTTATTTCTCATGAGCCCATCCTCTTCTCCCCACCTTCATACCACTACTGTAGCGCAAGTCACCATCCTATCTCTTGCACTTCCACAATCCATTGCTGGTGAGAACCTCTGAGTCTCTTCACCTCACTCCAAGCTGTCATACAGAGTGACCTTTTAAAAATGCAATTATCATCATGCCATAGCATGACTTCAATTCCTTTTTTGGCTTCATATTGCTCTTAGGAGAAAGCCAAAATTATTGCCATAACTTTCTATCAAGAGTACGCATATTCAGGACGTGCTTACCTCTGCAATCTCATCTGAGCCCGCCCTCTCCTGGTCTGTGTGTTCCATTCACACTGTGTTGTTTAGTTCCCTGAACTACTCTCCAGGGTGCCTCCCACGAGGTGGCCTTTCCTCCTTTCCACGTGCTTGTCATTCTTCCTGGAACTCTCTTCCGACCCATCAGCAATGGACCCCTTATGGTTAGGTGCCTCTGCCTACAGACTTGTGGATTCTCTCTCAGTGGATGTGTTCAAACATTGACTGGCCCGTTGGAAAGGTTCTGGGACAGATGCATCTATTATCAGATTGATAAATGAGATAAGTGAATTTTAAGGTCACTTAATGACTCTACAATTTGTTTCTATGACTAGTCAATTCAACGTGATCTCTGAATTACATAGTAATTCTCATCACATCTATATTGGGTAAAGGAATGTATAGACATATGATTAAAAAACTACTATTGACCTTCTGTTTATAATTTTGATTTCTTAAATTGACATGGTATAATATGCTATAATCTGTTCTATGACAAGTCTGGGGTCTCAACTTTTTCTAATAGTTAGAACAAGTCTAATATAAGTCTGATATGTTGTTTATTAAATTTAGTCATTGTTTTTGGCAGTGGTCTAGAAATATAAAGAAGAGATTCAGTGATTTCAGTTAACAAGATACATACAGCTAACCTTATGAAATACCAATTAAAGAGTCTTTAAAACAATAGCATTGCCAATGACAATGACTTGAAACTTGGAAAATTTGGAAATTTCCCTGATAATTGGGCTGGAAAAAATCTGTTTTCACATGTAGAGAAAATCAGGTCAAATGTAGATCTTTGTTGGTTATGACTTGCCTTATTTCTCTTATCCAAGAAGCAACTATATTGCCCAAGCTCTCCCAATTCTTAAACATGGGATTCAAGTTGCCCTTTCGCAGTTCTTGTAGGCTTTTATGCAAGCATAGTGATTTCAGTTAACATAATTTCCTGGACTTCCTTCTTCCAATAAATGAAGGCACAGATAACTCAAATGTGATTTTGTAATAATGGGTTTTTTCCCCCTTTAAGTGAATATTATAAGGTTCTTGGGGGGAGTAATGAGGGATAAAGTGAGTCCGCAGTCACTGATCCCTTGGATAAGTGGTTAATTCTCATCAGGAGGGACTCTGTATGTGTCAGTTGATATTATTCATTTATTGTCATGATAATTAGCAATTTATTTAATTGAAAGAAGAAGACAAAAATAAAGAGAATATCTTAAGCACACTATGGCTTCTTTATTAGGTTTTGTGATTCCAAATTCTTTGTGGTAATAAAATAATGGATTTGTAAAATTCAAAAACTGACATTACTTTTTAAAAAATATAATTATACCAATTCCAAAATGTACCAAGATTACAAAAGGAGAAGGAAAATATTAAGGTATGATGAAGAATAGTAATGCTTCATTTGTTCATTCATTCAACAACTGTTTTATAAGCACCAATATGTCACCATTATCAATGCAGAAAGTTTAGTCTCAAGAACTCAAGAGAATTTCTTACCTTACATAAAAATCTTCCTCAGATTTTAACTGTACCATTGGGCAGAATGTGGTTTTATTGTCAGCAGAACTAGTTTCAACTCGTGGTTTTTGCATTTCCTGCTGTTGCCCTCCAAAAGCTCAGTTATGTTCTGTAAGACACATTTTTCCCCTTCTGCAGAATGGGGACACTTGTGACAACCTCAGAGAGTGATTTATGGATTAAGGGCACTAATGCAAGAAAAGATTTTGTATAAATTATAAAGTACAACAAATTCAGCAAATTGCCTATTTTTTTAGAGCTTATCAGTGTTGAAAAAGTCAAAATACTGTTCTAAGGATGGTTACTTCATAACAAAAGAGTAGATAACTCAAGCTTTGCTAATGGCTGTAAAAACTTTTTCCAGCACGTTGAGATGAATCTCTAATCTGATTAACTCTTAATGTCCACACTGTTTCAAAGACCCCTAAATATCACTGTGGTTTTGAATCACAAATTCTATTATTCTACAAATATTTTCTGTTGAAATTGGAAGAAAGAACAAACGAAAAATTATATTGCTATAACCTCTATTTTTTTTGGCCATTGAGTGAGTTTGTGTACAGCATAGCAAATGTTAGGTAGGATTATTTACCTTCCTCTCCGTACCTAGAAGGCTAGTCCCACATGAATCCATTGAGATCTGATGTTCTGCTGCTCTATAATTTACTTGTTCACATTTGACTTAATATATAATATTTAGAACTCTTTTAAAATGCAGCAGTGAATTTTTTAAAAAATATATTCTTTAACAGCATAGTTTGAAGAGTGAAGAAAGATACAGAAAGAATATAAAATAAACTCAATGTTTTTGGCATGAAGTTTCCAATGGTAAGTGGGGAGAGCCATGCAAATTTGCACAATTGTTCTAAATCTCTTTAAAGTAAAAGAAGAGGCTTAAGGGCTAGATATGTATGTTGAAGATGAAGGACAAGTATCACTAGCTTGAATGCTTTGAAGTTAGAAACTAAATTTTATTATTTTTTCCATCTTTTATCATTAACTGTCATAATCTGTGGTATATATTTGATGCTTAATAAATATTTTTCAATTAATTACCAGTTTAAATCCTACCTACTTTTATTTTTATTTTTATTTATTTATTTTTTTTAATTTCAGCATATTACGGGGGTACAGATGTCTAGGTTACGTATGTTGCCCTTGCCCCCCCCCACCAAGTCCAAGCTTCAAGCGTGTCCATCCCCCAGATGGTGCGCATCGCACTCTTCATGTATATCCGTCCCCTCCTCCTCCCTCCTCCCACCCCCCTGCCTGACATCCAATAAATGTTATTCTTATATGTGCACTTATGTGTTGATCAGTTAATACCAGTTTGATGGTGAGTACATGTGGTGCTTGTTTTTCCATTCTTGGGATACTTCACTTAGTAGAATGCCTTCCAGCTCTATCCAGGAGAATACAAGAGGTGCTATATCACCACTGTTTCTTAAAGCTGAATAGTACTCCATGGTATACATATACCACATTTTATTAATCCGCTCATGTGTTGATAGACACTTGGGTTGTTTCCACATCTTTGCAATTGTGAATTAAATCCTA
>CAUYSK010126900.1:0-16121 GCA_963575035.1 Avahi laniger
GTTTTTTTAGAATGTAATAAACAACTGTAACAAAGCAAAATCTTAAGGAAGCCTCTCAGAAGAGAAGCTAGTACATTAGATGGGAAGTCCAAAGAGAAAAATGAAGGAGACAATGAAATCCACAAGAAGATTCGGCCATCAAGAAATCAGACCTTGGCCAGGCACGGTGGTTCATGGCTGCAATCCTTGGACTCTGGGAGGCCAAGGCAGGAGGATCCCTTCAGCTCAGGAGTTCGAGACCAGCCTGAGCAAGAGTGAGACCCTGTCTCTACTAAAAATAGAAAGAAATTAGCTGGGCAACTAAAAGTAGAAAAAAAAAATTAGCCAGGCATGGTGGCATGCACCTGTAGTCCCAGCTACTCAGGAGGCTGAGGCAGGAGGATCACTTGAGTCCAGGAGTTTGAGGTTGCTGTGAGCTAGGCTGATGCCACAGCACTCTAGCCCGGGCAACAGAGCGAGACTCTGTCTCAAAAAAAAGAAAAAAGAAAAGACATCAGACCTTATATATGCTTAACTAATTAAACTCTAGATTCTGTTATGATGAAGACCTAAGGATCTAAAAACAAGTACAACTACAACAATGAAAATTTTCTATCTGTCTCTTTTCTCCTAACAGCTAACTATACCTTTGTGGAGCTTTCACTTCATCATTTTTTGCTCATCAAAGACCTTTGATTCACTTTTACTCTTTACTAATTTAATTGACAATGATGCAGTTATAAATATCAAATTACTCTTCATGAAATTATCTGCTTTATAATGACTAAATGTCACCATTAAATTCTAAATCTACTTCTCTTATAAAAATGCCTGTGTGGAATGAGTCATTTTTCTTTCACAATTTCTCAGAGCTTCTTATCAGTCATAATTTTAAAAATCTGTATCAGGACACAGATCTTTTAGGCTTCACATCATTTTATTGGGCAATTAAGTCTAATACACGTGTGCCCTTGTTGCATTTGTGGCAGGGCTGTTTATATCGAACCTGAGGTTTCACAAAGTAGTCAATGTGGGATTAAATTAATTTAGGTCAGGTTTTTAGCCACTGGCTGTTCTAATACATTTCCTACTATGTGCATATTTCTAGAACATTATGGTTTTGCTGTCTACTTTGTAGAATTTGCAATTCCTTCGATTATCCCAGTTTTTTAATCCTTAAAATAAGATTACACCACTTACATTTTTAAAATATAATACATATATTTTAAAATAAATATATACATTATATCCTCTTTGGAGAGAGAAGGAATAACTCCAAACTAAACTCAAGGAGATGTGGAAATATCTTTGCCCTAGATTCTTTACTTAAAACAGAGAACTCCTTGTTCATATCTGGTGGCAAAAGAGAAGTCCTAATGATCAATATTCCATAAATTATCCAACAAGCCTCAAAAAGTATTGAATTACTTTTTTTTGAATGTTGTTTGCCTAGTTTAGGTAAAACAAGGAAATGTCCAGAAAGAAGCAATGGAAGAGGAAATAAATTCCTGTGATGTTAAGTTTCTATATGTGTACTCTGACAACTTGAACATTACTCACCGCACATGCTGGTCAGATCAAGTTGCTAAATGAATATAGGTCCCAGGAGCTTAATAAGTATACCTATCACCTTTGGAGAACTCTAGTTACAGGTCAGCCATTTCCTCTTTCTGTCCCTACCTCTCAATAAGTGACTTCTGTTTTACATTATCCAGAATGGCCAAGTCCAACTTAAGTAAAACATCATGGTTCTTAATGAGAAGAGTTTCAAATGCATTTTGCCTTCCTAGTTAGCTTTCAGTGAACAGCCAGGGCTAAAGAACTGTTTTAAAAGAGCTGTATTTTCTTTATAGCCAGTTCTTGCCCTGGGACTAAAGCATGTTTGGTTAAGGATACTAAATTGAGACAGGCTCCTTCATTAAAAAAAAAAAAAAAAAGATTAGGAACAAGTTCTGCAATGTTTTTATAATAACTCAAACTGAAAGCAAATGAATGTTCCATTTTTTAGCCACACAAAAAAGAACGGGTGTATGTTTCATTTTATTTATTTTTCAAGTTAGTGCCAAGAAAAGACAGTTCTTTACACAAACCCTGTTTGGATTGAGTTCTTCAGGATAAAAGGAAATGGATTACATATTTGTCTTGATAGGGAGGATGCTGTAGCTCCAGGAAGAAGAGGGGTCTGAGAGAGATTGACAAAAATGTTAATCACTCAGACTTGAAGAGACTGTTTCTGATTTGAGATACTTTAGGAGATATGATTTCTTAAAAAATGGATGTTTGGTAGTGTTTACCTTTTATATGTACATGCTGGAAATGCTAAATTCCTTTCTGTCTTCTTCAACTTCCTTTTTTTTTTGAGACAAAGTCTCACTCTGTTGCCTGGGCTAGAGTGTCATGGCATCAGCCTAGCTCACAGCAACCTCGAACTCCTGGGCTCAAGTAATCCTCCTGCCTCAGCCTCCTGAGCAGCTGGGACTACAGGCGTGTACCACCACGCCTGACTAATTTTTCTTTCTATACATTTTAAGTTGTCCAGCTAATTTCTTTCTATTTTTAGTAGAGACGGGGTCTTGCTCTTGCTCAGGCCGGTCTCAAACTCCTGAGCTCAAACAATCCACCTGCCTCGGCCTCCCAGAGTGCTAGGATTACAGGCGTGAGCCACCGCGCCCAGCCTGATCTGCTTTTTATCACTATAGATTAATTTGTATTGTCTATAGTTTTATATAAATGGAATCCTACAGTATGTATTCTTTTTTCATCTGGCTTCTTTTACTCAGTATAATTGAGATTATCTATGTTGCTTCCTTGATCCACAGTTTATTTCCTTTTATTGTATGGCATTAAATTTGTTTATCCATTCCCCTATTGATGGAAATTTTCATTGTTTCCAATTTTTGGCTATTACAAATAAAGCTGTTATAAATATCCATGTACAAGTCTTTGTGTGTCCATATGCTTTCATTTCTCTTGGGTAAATACTTAGAAGTAGAATGGCTGGATCATATGGTATGTGTATGTTTAACTTTTTTTTCTTTTTTTCCTTTTTGAGACAGAGTCTCACTCTTTTGCCCGGGCTAGAGTGCCGTGGCGTCAGCCTAGCTCACAGCAACCTCAAACTCTTGGGCTGAAGCGATCCTTCTGCCTCAGCCTCCCAAGTAGCTGGGACTACAGGCATGCGCCACCATGCCCGGCTAATTTTTTCTATATATTTTTAGTTGTCCGATTAATTTCTTTCTAATTTTAGTAGAGACGGGGTCTCACTCTTGCTCAGGCTGGTCTCGAACCCCTGAGCTCACACAATCTGCCTGCCTCGGCCTCCCAGAGTGCTAGGATTACAGGCGTGAGCCACCGTGCCCGGCCTGCATGTTTAACTTTTAAAGACCCTGCCAAACTATTTTTCAAAGTGGTTGCATCATTTGTCATTTTAACCAGAAACGTATGAGAATTCCAGTTGTTCCATATCCTCTCCAACACCTGATGTAGTCAGTCTTCTTAATATTAGCCATTCTAATAGGGATGCAAAAATTGTTTTAATTTCTTTTTTTTTAGAGATAGGGAGGCTGGAGTGCAGTGGTACAATCACAGCTCACCATAACCTCGAACTCCTAGGCTCACACAATCCTCCTACCTTGGCCTCTGAAAGTGCTGGGATTACAGGTGAGAGTCCCTGTGCCCGGCCTATCTTAACTTTTCAGATAGGTAAGTATTCACATGATTCAAAATTTTTAAAAAATTTTAAAGGTATATAGTAAAAATCTCACTCCCACCTTTGCCTCCTGTCCCCCATTCTCTCACCCCACCCTGTAACAACCTTTATAGGTGTTCTGTGATCCTTCCGGAACTTCTTTACTTAAATACTAATGAATATTCTTGGTTTTCCTGTTTTTTGACATAAAAACATCATACTAAACATACCATTCTGAACCTTTCCTTTTTTCATTTAGAAAATATTTTGGAGGACTTTCTCATTCTTTGTTATAGCCACATAGTATTTTAATGTATAGATGCACCAAGATTCATTACACCAGTTTCCTACTGATGAACATATGTGTTATTTCTAATCTTTTGCTGTTATAAACAATGCTGCAGTGAACCAGGAGGTGGACTTATACATACAGTGGTTCTCATGAGTGCAAATATATCTGTAGGAAGTATTTCCAGAAGTGGGAATGGTGTATTTACAAGTCTGATGGATAGTGCCAAATTAACCCTATAGGATTTGTGCCAATTTTCATCCAACCATAAATAAATTAAAATGTCTGTTTATCCATAGCCCTGCAAATAATGTTAGTAAATATTTGGATTTTCGTCAAGCTGATAATGATATCTGTGTGATTTTAATTTGCTGCCTTGTTATTATGACTGAGGCTGAACATCATTTCATACGTTATGAAGCCATTTGTTTTTCCTTTTCTGTAAACTGTAAATGTCACAATTTTTTCTAATGGTTGGTCATGTACTGACTGGTTTCTAGGAGTTCTTTACATTCAGGGAGAGTAAAACCTCTGTGATATGAATTACAAATATCTTTTTCCAATTTGTCATTTGTCTTTTGACTTTATGGAGTTTTTATCCCTGATGTTAACCCTATTAATTGACTCTGTTAATTAGTCCTGGTACTAGTCCAGTTGTTTCTGCCTCCTAAATATTTCTGCAACCCTCCACTTCTCTCGACCCCACTGCTACTTCCCTAGGCCAGTCTGCCGCCATCACTCACCCAAATGACCGCATCGGATTCTAACTGGTATCTGACACACCTCCACTCTTGCCCCTTCTCTATCCTAGTTCACATTCTGTAGCCAGAGGGATTTTTCTAGTCACTTTCCTGCTTCACACTCTTCAGTGGCAAACTAGTGCCCCTAGGACAGAATGCCATGGCCTCCATGGGCCCCGTTGCCCCCGTGTGGTCTGGCTCCAGTTTACCTCTTCAGCAGCTTCTGTCACCAGTCCCACTAGTCCCCTTACCAGTGTGCTCCAGCCACACCGCACTGTTTTCATGCTCCCCTCTCTATGAGCCCTCTCACTTCTAGGCCTCTGCACAAGCTGTTCCCTCTTCTAGGAACGATCTTTACTTGCTTAACTTCCACTCACCATTCAGATTTCACCTCAAACATCACTTGCACCAGGAAACTTTCCCTGGAGAGAGTAGCTGCCTCACCTCTATGTTCTCCTTACACCCCATGCTGTCCTTAGGTCAGCACCAATCACATTATATTATGATTATCTGTTTACTTCTCTGTCTCTCCCATTAGGTACTGCAAGTTCCATGAGGGCAGGGACTACGCCTGCCTCCTCACTATTGTCTCCGCAGTGCCTATCACAGGGCCTGGCACATAACAGGAGCTCAAAAAAAAAAAAATCTATTAAATTAATGCAAGAAAGACTGTTTGATACATAACTACCTGAATATCCTCATCTCACTGGGGTGGCCCATGAGAATGAAGAAAATATTAAGGCCTGACTCTTGTCCAAGAAAATAGACAGTCATTCCTTAATCCACCTGCCAGTGAAAGCAGTGGCCTACAACCCCTCCATTTCTGCTGGTGACCTCATTTGCCTCTGCCCTGGCTTTCCCAATGTCCAGATCCAGGGTGACAAGCAAGATACCCAGTATCCCCGTAGAGGGCAGCTTGCATGAGCAGGAGCTAGCTCCAGGAGAGTTCCTGGGTGCCAAGAGTTAACCCTTTAATCATTGGACAATGGACAGGCCCTGGGAAGGACCAGCCAGTAGAAGTATTTACATTTTTAACACTGGCAGGGCATGACCAGAATTTACAAACTGATTGTCAGCTCTGCCCACTTCTCCTCTGTCTTCTCAGGCTCCTCTTCATTCTTTTCCTCCTCTAACACAGAGTTTAGATTTAGACCTGGACGTGACACAAAGATTGTGTGACCTCTTGGCAGATGATGAAGCTGAGACCCTTTTTTTTTGAGACAGAGTCTTGCTCTGTTGCCTGGGCTAGAGTGCCATGGCGTCAGCTTAGCTCACAAACTCCTGGGCTCAAGCAATCCTTCTGCCTCAGCCTCCCAAGTAGCTGGGACTACAGGCATGCGTCACCATGCCTGGCTCGTTTTTTTTCTATATATATATTTTAATTGTCCAGCTAATTTCTTTCTATTTTTAGGAAGCTGAGACCCTTGAGAGGCAACAGAATAAAAACAATGAGTGGCTTGTGAACCTGAGTTTGAATACTGGCTCTGTAGCATGATACTCTGTTCAGCTACTTAATCTGTTTGAAATGCTCCCTTCCTTGTACTATACTCAAGTCTGCTACAGACATGAAATGGACGTGTCTGGTGCACTGTCTGACTCATACACAGCAGGGAATAAGTGGGAGCTGAATAGATGAGGATCAAAGTTAGTCAATTAGTAGCAGAGTTAGGACCAGAACTAGCGTCTTGATTTTGGGTCCCCCTCCTGAACTCTCACTGACATGCACTACTATAGTCAACAAAATTTCAGGGGGCCGGGCGTGGTGGCTCATTTCTGTAATCCTAGCACTCTGGGAGGCCGAGGCAGAAGGATCGTTTGAGCTCACGAATTTGAGACCAGCCTGAGTGAGAGTGACCCCCATTTCCACTAAAAATAGAAAAAATTAGCTGGGTGTGGTGGCGAGTGCCTGTAGTTCTAGCTCCTCAGGAGGCTGAGGCAGGAGGATGGCTTGAGACCAGGAGTTTGAGGTTGCTGTGAGCTAGGCTGACGCTATGGCACTCTAGTCCAGGCAACAGAGAGAGATTCTGTCTAAAAAAAAAAAAAAAAAATTTCAGGGTCCCTCACTGAGGTCTCAGAAAGACACATAAGGGAAGTTTCCTTTCTTAAGTTCATTCCTTTACTTTCTGAGGCCCTGAACACCAGGTAAGGGTGGAGATAGATTATTGACCTCTCCTGTTTTAGGCTTTGGGGTGGAATCGGTTTTAGGATCTGATTTGGAAAAGTTAGGATACAGGAAAGATTTGCCTGATCTGACTTCCAAGGAGTTATTTATACAGTTATTCACCAATTACTGATTGTAAACTTCATGTTAAGAAAAGTACAAGGCCTTGGTCATGACAGTCCACTAGAAACAGTGTTTTGGCCAGGCACAGTGGCTCACACCTATAATCCTAGCACTTTGAGAGGCCTAGAAGAGAGGATAACTTGAGTCTGGGAGTTCGAAACCAGCCTGGGCAATACTGAGACCTTGTCTCTACAAAAAATAGAAAAATTAGCTGGGCATGGTGGTATGTGCCTGTAGTTAGTCCTAGCTACTGGGGAGGCTGAGACAGGAGGATCACTTCAGCCCAGGAGTTGGAGGCTGCAGTGAGCTATGATGATGCCACTGTACTCCAGCCTGGGCAACAGACTGAGACTCTGTCTCAAAACAAACAAACAAAAAACCCAAAACAAAACAGAAAAATGGTGTTTTACAAACTGTGGGTCCTGACTTGTTAGTGGGATGTGAAATCACAACCAGAATTGGAAAAAAAAAGAATAGAAAAATATAACAGTGCCTTTTATATAAGAATGTTAAGTATATAGGATCATAAAATTTTATTTCAGTCATGTATGATTATAAATGTGTATATGCTGTGTCATGATTTAGGTGTATTACTGTGGATTTGGTCAACAAAGTTTGCAAGCCCCTGCATTAGAAGGTGAGCTTCAGGAGAGCAAGAGTCTTGTTTTAGAACAATGCCTGGCGTTCGCAGGAGTTGAATGAATGAATGTTTAACACTATGACCGCCTTCAAAAAGATTAGAGTCAGAATTACAGAAAAAGGTAAGTATCAAAGGCTTCATGATACTAATACTAGTCTGAATCAAATTAATAATGTGAATATACTGAAAGAGAAAAAAATCTAAAAGAACTCCAAAAACAAATAGCCTTATAGGCTATCGGACTTTAGAATATGTGAGTTATGTTAGGCAGTGTGAGGTGAGAAGAAAAAACAAAAATAAAAACAAAAACACTGACCTGGAACCTAGGAGCCAGGAAACAAAACCTGATTCTGTAACCTGTTAACTGTGTGATTTGGGACAAATTTCTTTAATTAATTCTCTAATCTGAAAAACAGCAATGTTCAAACAAGCCCTGCCTGCCACATAGGACTATTGTGAAGATCTGCAATGATGAGATTGTGCATTTTAGGGGTGTCCTGCAAACTGTAATATAATACTGGAAACAAACCAAGGGATTACTGAGTTGAAATGAGTATGGGTCTTTTTCATAGTTCAATTAATTAGCAAGTATTTATCAGGTTTCTAATGTTTATTGAGGGCTTTTCTTTCAAAAGCTTTTCGTTTTTAGATGCTTTTGCAAGTATTCTTACTATAATGTAGAAGGTAAACTCCAAGATAATACAGTGTTGGGCTGTCTTGTTCAGCTCCGGCTCCACTTGCGCACAGAAGGGGCTCAGCAGGTATTTCTGAATGCAGCCAGAAAGGAAAAAAACTTAATTGCTGCCCTACAGGCTGCCATCTTCGCCCTTCAGGAAATTTAAGTTCGGGGCAAAGCGATACACAGAGAAAGTATCTACAAGGCACCACACAGGTCACCTGGAGCAGGTGCCAAAGGCAGGGCAGTTCGTCAGTTTTACTGCTAGCTGTTGTGGGCAGCCCAGCAAAACAGAACTCCTTCCTTTACGCGAGAAAGGCAGAAACACAGAACTAACTACCGACAGCCTGTCGCTGGGACAGACAGGGCAGCGAGGATTCCAGTGAGGGTCTAATTCAGGAAAGGACGGATGTGAGCTGGACTGGTAAAATAAATCTTTACGGAGCGGAAGCTTAAGTTGGATTTAGTAGGAAGCGAACACATGATAGGCCAAGGTTCAGAGAGCGTATTGTAGGCAGTTTGAGAAATCTGTAGAAATCTATGCTCCTCATGAAAAGATTGCCAAGGTGAGGTGACCTTGAGTTAATGTGTGTAGGTGGAAAAGGTTCCGGGGAATGGCTTCATCGCTCAGCCTCCGAGCGTCCAACAGGGAGAAAAGATCCTGCTAGGAGACAATACCTGCACTTGGATTTCCTCCAGTTGAGGGACAGGGGCGGGGGGTGGAGGGCGAGAGTGAGCGGGCGGGGCCAACGGGAGGGGGCGGGACCGCGCGGGCCCTCCCTGCAGCGACTGGAGGCCGGGCGCAGGGGCGGGGCTTCCGGCGGCAGCGGCATTAGGGCGTCGGATGACGCTAGGCGGCCGATCGTCACGTGACACGGAAGTGACTCCGAACAGGAAGAGGACGAAAAAAATAACCGTCCGCGACGCCGAGCCGAACCGGACCTGCAGCCACCATGAACAGCAAAGGCAAGGACAGGGGGCGGCTGAGGCCGTCGGGGGGAGTAGTGCTGGCCCGGCGCGAGCGGGCTCGGAGTCCAGGGTCACCAAACGGCAGGCTTGGGGTGGGCTGCGCCGCGCTTCTTGGCCGACTGCAGTCCTGGGGCTGCGCCTGACGCCTTCATCATCCCCTAACTACGGCTGCTCACTCCCTCCCGGCCCTTTTCCCCAGTAAACTCTGTGGCGCAGTTTGGAGCTGCGGGCTTGGGTTGGGGGGGGGGCTTATCATGATGGGCATGTGCAGAAACAAATAGAGTGCTAGAGCAGGGATTTGGGTAGGCCAATGGAGAGCCGGCGGAGGCGGGGCCCGCGCTCCGGAACAACGGGCAGGGCCCGGAGCTTAACTAGTGAATTGCCAGAGTTGGTGTGCGGTCTAGGGCCTGCCGGGTGTTTTGTCTCCGTCCTTTCGCACCCCCTCGCCCTTCTCTGGCGAGGCCAGAACTTCTCCCCATTCCTGTGGTGGTACCAGTTTGTCTGTCAGGACATGATCTCCGGCTTCTCCAGAGAGGACATGCCCCCTCACCCCTCCTTCCTCCTTTCCCCGTCTCACTTCCACTATTCACACTCTTCTTTATTTGGAAGTCGACCTTGAGTAGGAATCTGTGAGATGAATCAGAACCGATACGCACGAAGTCCCGGCTGCGTACAGCCTGTGGAGACTACCCAGAGCAGAAGCACCCTTGAAACACCAGCAGGCCAGAACCTCAGGAACGGGTGCCCAAACTTGTCCCGAATTCCGGAGGGAACTTGGCCCAGCGAGACTTAACCCTTACATCAGTATGATAGTAGGAGCAGCGCCTTGCCTTTCCTGTCTAGTCAGAATCCAGCATCTTGTGTTCTAAGAGCGCAAAGACAATGCTTATTTTCTTGGTTCCAGGAATCACGTCCTGTGGAACAGTCTATTTGCAAACTCCCCTTCTGCTTCCTCCCACCATGTTAGCTACCCAACATGTACTGCCGCATTTTGGTGGCTCTGTGTAGTAGGCAACCTGCATTTTTTGTCTTCCAGGTCAATATCCAACGCAGCCAACCTACCCTGTACAGCCTCCTGGGAATCCAGTATACCCTCAGACCTTGCATCTTCCTCAGGCTCCACCCTATACTGATGCTCCACCTGCCTACTCAGAGGTGCTTCCAGTTTGCTAGACTTGAACTAGTTGAGAATACTCTGGGACCACATTTTTAGTTCTTAGCTAAATCTGACTTCACATATTTATCTATTCTTCACAAGCAGAAGAGAGTGTTCACATAAATAATCTAAACACTATATAATTTGGTCATTATGTTGGAGTTGAGAATGTATTATTTGATTATTTTGTGTTATTTGGCATGTGTTGAGGTTAAGAAGATGAATTTGCATTCGTTGAGCCTAACATTAGCTATAGCAGGAAGTGATCCAGGAGAATAATGAAAGCTAGTAGAAAGGCAGCTTGTATAACTCAAAAAGTAGAATCAGCACAAGGAGAATTAAGAATTGACTCATTAAAGAGATCTCAAATAGGAATGTAATAAAGTAACCTTTCGCCTTCTCTTCTGACTCTTCTAGCTCTATCGTCCGAGCTTTGTGCACCCAGGGGCTGCCACAGTTCCCACCATGTCAGCTGCATTTCCTGGCGCCTCTCTGTATCTTCCTGTGGCTCAGTCTGTGGCTGTTGGGCCTTTAGGTTCCACAATTCCTATGGCTTATTATCCAGTTGGTCCCATCTATCCACCTGGTTCAACAGTGCTGGTGGAAGGAGGTTATGATGCAGGTGCCAGATTCGGAGCTGGGGCTACTGCTGGCAGCATTCCTGTGAGTATGACCTTATCCGAAAAAACTCAGCCCTTGTCTGTTTTAACCTTCTGCAATGACTTCATATTCATTCTCTTACCATTCCTGGAAAATAGTTGCCAGTGTTTGTGCAACCATTGACATCCAATAGTCTGGCAGGAAGTGTTTGAGGGGGCAGAATGGTAGCAAGTGAGTAGTATCTGGCAAATTCACTGGGGTCTGAGTTAACCAAATTCCTTTGTTTTCCTGTCTTGAGAGTCCTGCTTGATGTTTTTCCAGTTCTTTGGTGCAGTGAACTGGTCTAATAATGCTTCTTATTCATTCCATAAGCATTTACTTAATATTTGCCACCAGCATGGTGTTGTATTTGAACCCTGATGATTAAAAAGGTAGAATGCATAATTCCTAGTAAGTAGCTTTTAGAAAATACTAGCAGTTTTGGTTATCATTGTCTTCTGCTTAGTTCCCCAATGCATGGGATTTAGACCCCAAAATGGGACAGGTGTGGTAGCTCACGCCTGTAATCCTGGCACTCTGGGAGGCCGAGGCGGGAGGGTTGCTTGAGCTCAGGAGTTCAAGACCAGCCTGAGCAAGAGTGAGAACTTGTCTCTACTAAAAATAGAAAAATTAGCCGGGTGTCGTGGCACGCACCTGTAGTCCCAGCTACTTGGGAGGCTGAAGCAGGATTGCTTGAGCCCAGGAATTTGAGGTGGCTATGAGCTACTCAGGACAACAGAGTGAGACTCTGTCTCAAAAAAAAAAAAAAAAAGCCCAAATGATCCTCGCTAAGACCATCTACTCAGTAATCATATGCCAGAGATGAGGTGAATGTGTCTTTAGTAAGCCTTCAGCTTATCCAGTAGTCTATTTAAAAACTACAGGGGACCCTGTGGGATTCAGATATGGACCTGATACCCTGTCCCTGTTTTGGGAGTGTGAGTGGGAGGATTTCCTACCC
Organism: Avahi laniger; assembly: GCA_963575035.1. Lineage (NCBI taxonomy): Eukaryota > Metazoa > Chordata > Mammalia > Primates > Indriidae > Avahi > Avahi laniger. Next base: position 12,022 of record CAUYSK010126900.1, read on the forward strand.
TGAAAGTGACTGTGGTTCTGGCCTACTCATATTTAGAAGGTATCCATAAGCTTCATCTTGGAGCTGGAACCCTTTGAATAAGTAGGCTTCCTTTCCTATTTGTATCTTTGGGTTCACAGAGAATGTAGACCTGCTTTAGAACTCAAATTGGTGGCAGAACTAGCTCCTTAAAATGCTGTTGGCCGGCACATTGCCATCTTCCTAACAGGCCTCTGCTTCACCTGTCCCTTTCCCTATGTGAGCTGCCTGTGCCCATTCTGTGTCCCTTTCCTTTCAGCCTCCACCTCCTGGATGCCCTCCCAATGCTGCTCAGCTTGCAGTCATGCAGGGAGCCAACGTTCTCGTAACTCAGAGGAAGGGGAACTTCTTCATGGGTGGCTCAGATGGTGGCTACACCATCTGGTGAGGAGCCAAGGCCACCTCCGTGCCGGGAAAGACATCACATACCTACAGCACTTCTCACAATGTAACTGCTTTAGTCATATTAACCTGAAGTTGCAGTTTAGACACATGTTGTTGGGGTGTCTTTCTGGTGCCCAAACTTTCAGGCACTTTTCAAATTTAATAAGGAACCATGTAATGGTAGCAGTACCTCCCTAAAGCATTTTGAGGTAGGGGAGGTATCCATTCATAAAATGAATGTGGGTGAAGCAGCCCTAAGGATCTTCCTTTAATTCTCTGGAGTAATACTGTACCATACTGGTCTTTGCTTTTAGTAATAAAACATCAAATTAGGTTTGGAGGGAACTTTGATCTTCCTAAGAATTAAAGTTGCCAAATTACTCTGATTGGTCTTTAATTTCCTTTAAGTCTTTGATTTATATTACTTGTTATAAATGAAATGCATTAGTCGTCTGCCTTCTTTCCATCCTTTGCCCCACATCCCACCTCCAACCCCCGTCTTCCGTTTCCTTTGCCAATCTCCATTGAATCAATGGTGCAGGACAGAAAGCCAGTCAGACTAATTTCCTTCTCTCCTTGCACTTCTCCCCACTTGTCATCTTTTAACTAGTCTTTGACAAGGATCCTCTGAAACCCCCTCTGTGCCCCAAGCACAGATCCCATGACTTCTGCTTTTGTATTTCTCAGGCAAAAGTGGAGGGTGCCTTTTGGACCCCCCTCATAGGTTGTCTCTGCATACAGGAACCTAACCCAGATTTGCTTTGGTGCCAGGAAAACTGAGCTTTGTTTGAACAAAGGACATCATGCAAACTGTATTGTAAACAGCAGTTTGTTTAACATACAAGGGGCAAGGAGGAGGATGCATTTCAAAAGCCTGATTGATGACTTTAGAGCCAAATTAAGGGGAGTTTTCAGATCAAAAATTGGTTAGCATTTTTTGTCAGAGTGTCTCATGCAGCCACTCATGGCTCCCAAGAATTCCTAAACTGGGTTAATAGGGTCATATTGTGAATGCTTCACTACAAAATGACTTGAGTCCAGTGAAATCTCATTAGGATTAAGAATATTTCAGGGATCCTTAATATTTTGATTTTTTGTTTTCTGAAATTGGATTTTATTTTATTTTATCTTATAATTTCAGTTCATCTAAATTTTGTGTTCTGTACATGTGATGTTTGACTGTACCATTGACTGTTATGGAAGTTCAGCGTTGTATGTCTCTCTCTACACTGTGGTGCACTTAACTTGTGGATTTTTTATACTAAAAATGTAGAATAAAGACTATTTTGAAGATTTGAATAAAGTGATGAAGTTGCATTACACCTCACTCCACGGATTCTTTACTTAGCTTGCTTTTAGATTTCTTCTATATATCTCTTCTTTTATAGCCTGCTTAGAATTCAGCTAGGTGTTGCTGTTCTCTTTTCTTTAATGAAGCCTTTGAAAATAAATGCAGGAGTACAAGGCTAAGATTTGACCATTTGTGAGTTCCATTCAAGATGTTCATCTTTTCCTCACTCTACTTCCTAAACTCTTTCAAATTCTGGGATTCAGAACCTAAACTTAGAGATGAGGGAAAGAGCTGGGTGTGGTGGTGCATGCTTGTAATCCCAGTTACTCTGAGGCTGAGGTGGGAGCATCGCTTGAATGCAGTTTGAGACTGGACTGAGCAATAGTGAGCCCCCATCTCACAAAAAAACAAACCACCACCAACAAAAGTGGAATGATTGATTCTCCTAATTTGCTTTAAAGTTTGGTTTGAGGAAAATGTTTTAGTGTAGCAATTTGTATACATTCAGGATGACCTTCAGTTTCTCCAAAGTTCTCTGTGGAGAAATACTGAAAATTCCTAGTATCTAGGCTACCAAGATTGTTTCCTCAACTCTTGGATCTTACCTTGGGTGGGTTTGAGCTTTGACAATGGAGGCAGTATGTTAAGATCTCAAAGGAGATCTAGTTTAATTCCCAAGTAAACAATGTCTGAGAAGCTAATGAATTATACCAAACACGGTGCCTTCTAAACACATCTCATTTTGAGACTAAGTTAAATCCAAGAAACTTCTTGGCTTCCTGAGGACACTTGGGAAAGGTGGTGGGTAGGTTTTTCCTGGTTCCCTCTGTATATACGTAGAATGGGTTCTGGGGAATTCTCGCCCTTGCCAGGATGGAGGCTACACCAACTCATCTCCCAGGGTATGTTTCTGATGGTTTTCCTCTGGGACAAGCTTCCCTGGATCATCTTTATCTCAAACCTCTGAGATCTGGGAACTTCTGGAACTTCCCTAGGGTTCTTATGGCTTGGAAGAGAACATGTGCAGGAGGGTTGGGAGAGAAAAAAAAAAAAAGAGAACATGTGGAAAGAAGTTAAATGAGCAAAAGAAAATGAAAAAAATGTTTAAGCAAGGATAAAGGTAGTTCTCGCACACGATAATTTGATTTTTCCATCAGTGAAAAATTTTAATTCGAATAAAAATCACATAAGGTTGTTGGGAACTATGGAAAGGAAGGGCTCAGACTGAGGGATGTGGCACACATCGGGAGGTAAGATCTCCATAGTCTACCCCTCCGGGCATGGCCTTTTACTATGGTAACCAGCACCTGGGATGAACTCTGGACAGTATCTCCACTGGGGCTATCACTAGGTGACCATGTAGAGGACAGAGTGGAGCAGCCAGTGACCCTAACTTTCTTTTCCATCTCTTTGACCTGTGAAAAAAGTTAAGATGACTGGGCACATACTCAAATGTCCCCTGGTAGAGGCCTGCCATTTTGGCCAGTTACAAACACCAGCTCTATTACAAATGCCCGTTTAAAGACATCATAAGTAGCTTTCTTCCATGTCCCTGGTCCCTGGAGTCAGTGATGTTGGCATTTGGGACTGTGTCCTGGAAGGAGCTTGGATTTGCCTACATCAATCACTGCTTCTCACTGGCTTCAGAGAAAACTTTCACCTAATAAATTAAACAGTCAATGTGTTAGCACTGGAGCCAGGAATAAGCTCCTTGGGGCCCAGGAGTCGTCAGATGAAATATTCCTCCTTCTCTCTGCCCTTGGCTGAATCATTCTCCATCTGGAGGATGGCACTGGGCTCGCGTTCTGCAGATTCATAGGTGACGTAGCTGCCTTTGTTCTTGTACAGGTAAAAGAAGATCAAGATCACGACTGAGAGCAGGGTGAGGAAGACCACGGTGATAACAACTTGGAAAGGAGAGGGAAAATGTAGAGACGTTTCAGCATGGGGGATGCCTCAGTAATTCACTGAATCATCTGAATTAGATGATTTCTTACTCTTCTCATAGGATCCTCCCACTTTAGTTAACTAGCGTCCACTCCCATCCAAATCCATGTCATCCCGCCAAGCCCAATGCCACGGTACAGAATAGCTGCAGTCTCGTGGTGCTTAAGCTAAGGACACAGTGCTTTGGATTTCTGACAAAACTGAACTCCCTCCCAAACCAGTTCCTGATGATTATGATAGAAACAGGAAGGAGAGAAACAGGAAATAGCTTATTCCAACAGGAAGGGTTTTTTAAAACACATATATCCTCCTCCCTACCCACGTACTCAAGTGTAGTGTCCATATGCATAGCTATCTGTGGCCACCTCCTAACCTATCATTTACTGGCAGTGCCTCTGACAGAAGCCTCTGAGTCTTTTGGAGCCATGTGTGTGCGCATGAGCACGTGTGTGTGTGTGTG
>CAUYSK010126905.1:0-18406 GCA_963575035.1 Avahi laniger
ATAACCCTTATATACTCTATATTTAAATCATCTTCCTGATTTTGTTTTTTGAGTACTTTTCCTAGAATGTTTTCATTTGGGTCTCTGTGGCGCAAACCTTCTGTGGCCTTGTATGCCTGAGGAATTTCTATTCTGCCCTCACTTTTGAGTAAGTTTTGCTTGATATAAAATTCTAGAGTCAAAATTGTTTTCCTTCAATGCTTTTAAAGTGTTACTATATCATACTCTTATACTCTTGTTCCAAAGTTTATCTGCTTCTCTTTGGAAGCTTTAGAAATTCTTTTACTTTTTGTTTTAAAATTTAATCATAATATGTCAGATTTTTTCTTCTTTGCTCTATTAGTCCTTCCATTCTGAGATCTTTCATCTCTTTTATAGTTCTGTAACATTTATTTTAATTATTCCTTTAAAGAAATTCTTTGTCTCTCCACTTCCCTTTTCTCACCATTTTTTCTCAGACTCCTATTACCTGGATGTTCACATATCTGCTTCTATCCCTTGGCGTTTCTTGCATGTTTTTTTTAAACAGGGTCTTGCTCTGTCACCCACGCTGGAGTGCAGTGGCCTCATCATAGCTCACTGTAAACTCAAACTCCTGGGCTCAAGCGATCCTCCTGCCTCAGCCTCCAGAGTAGCTGGGACTTACAGGTGCACACCACCACTCCTGGCTAATTTTTCAATTTTTTTGTAGAGACAGGGATCTTGCTATGTTACTTAGGCTGCTCTTGAACTGCTGGCCTTAAATGATCCTTCCACCTTGGCCTCCCAAAGTGCTAGAATTACAAGCATGAGCCACCACACCCAGCTGTCTTTCAGGTTGTTATATTGTATTCTTTCCTATTACCTTTTAGGAAAGATCTCCAATCTGATTTTCTAAATCGTGTATCCTTTGGCTGTATCCATCCTGCTATTTATCTCCTCTCTTGTATTTTTATTACATCTATTTTTATACCAACGTTTTAAATTATTCTTAATGATTTCTTATTCATACTTTACAGTGTTGATATTTTTCCTTAATGCCTTAGCTATATCGTGTTTATTTTAAATGATTGGTACATCTATTCCAGTAATTCTGCTTCAGCAGCTACATAAAACCCCTCCCCAAGACGAAAGGGGGAGTCCAGAATTTTCAATTATGTAATGTTCAAGACTATATGTTGTTAATGTTGATGAAATGAATAGAGCAAACTTGTTTAGCTCCTAGTCAAGAGTTCTTGGGGTTAGCCTGAGAGCCAAATCTGTACTGGTGCTGGCTGTGGTTTGGTGCCACCTAGTGGCCTTTGCCTCCTCTGGCTTAAATTTCCCTGGCATAATACAGTTTCATCTGGTGAGCTCCTGGAGTGGTAGCAATTCCAAGAATCTCTTGGTTAGTTGTCTCTCATTTTGTGGGCCTGATTGTAATGATTGGTGTGGGAGAAATGTGGGCATATAGGAACCCACTCTCCCTCCTTGCTTCTAAATGTGGTGTTGCCTGACATGGCTTTCCCCTTCTCCTCTTTCCTCACTCCTGACCTGAAGGGGAAGCCAATGGTATGTGTTTAGATATTCGTATTGCTTTAACAGATGGATGTTCTTCATAGTTGATTTTTAGATCAACTTTTATTCCCAGGATATAGCTACTCCGGTAATGTGAATTGGGACGGGTCAGAGGCTAGCCTATGGTCAAATATTCTTAATCTGGCAGGGAACTCCACTGAATCCCGGTTGATCACTTTCTGCCTCTGCTCTACCTATGGTTTTCACCTTCACAAGAGCTCTTAAGCTGCCCCATGTTACCCTGCTAACATTAATAGTTGGCCTGCTGTCCAATTTCTGTGGCGTGTTGAAAGTGTATGCTTTGTTTATCCTCAGAGGAGAGGCAAGGGTAGCATGGAAAAGTTTTCCAGCAACCTGTTCCTTCCCAGATTAGGCTGTAGCACCCTGACTCTAATGTTCATAGTTTTCTTTTTTAAGTTTCTTATAACTATTTCCCTCACTAAGCTACAATTTTGGGGGGTTGATTTTTGTGGAAGAAGCCAATAGTAGAAAGAGTTTACCATCTTGACAGGAAGTAGAAAATATATTACCTTATAGGTAACTGTAAAACAAGTTTTATCTTAGCATAGGCATAAAAACCATTAGTCCCAAGTAGGCAAATTTAAAAATAATGTTTTATTGCATTGCTTTCTGGTATTTAAATTCTTATGTTACTAGCTATTGAAAAAATTTCCCTTTAGGTATTCTCTGCATCCTCATATGATTCTTTTGCTTTGGGAATTCCTTTTGCCTTTTGTTTTGCTTGTGTTTTTTTACGTCTCATCACATTTTATGTACTGAAAACTTGAACATGTCTTAGACTTCTTTAGAAGTTCTCACTTTTTTTAAGCAACATTTTTACCGAGCCCTTTCACATATATTAATCATATTCATTTTTAACTGAAGCTGTGTGGAGGAAACTTTAAGACTAAGAGAGACTGAATGTGTTGCATATGATAACACAGCCGATAAATGGCAGACCAAGGATGTAAATCCAGGACCAACTTTAGTTCCAAGCTCTGTCTGTGACACTACCGCTGCATTGGGGATACACTTTTGTTTTCTTTTGAAACATCAAAATCCTCTGAATTCTTTCAAAACAATTATTAATTCCAGTTTTTATAATAAAATGAGTCCCACAGTTCTTTGTTTTAAGAAACTTTTAAGTCAAGGATTTCCACAAAACTCTTATATCCCATGTTGATAGACATTTTTGATGGATCGTGCTATATATTTTTTTTAACCAACATACTTGCTTGTACCTGACGTCCTCTTAAATCAAATCTGTGCAATCCCTGATTCTCTCACAGCTTGAAAAACAGTGTTGTTTGTGCTTTCTTTTCTCCAATTCAAATTATTCTGTGAAAATAGCTGATGGTAGCCAAAGACTTATTATTATAGGGTGGAAAACCTGCCACTTTAAACCACAGAAACTTGTTATTTAAGTGGAAATTGTGTAATTGCTTTTGTTATGATCTATAGACTGCCTTGGAAATATGTAGGCTCTGGATAGAGCATATCACAGTTTTTATTATGTTTAGTTTTTCTATTGGTTACTGGGATCTAATTTGCGATTTCTCTTAAATTCTCTGTGTGTTACCACTTTAGGAATATATCCTGAACATACTCTTCATTTGACTAGTTTTCTACTACCTAGATTACAGAATCCTTGGGTGTTTTAGCAAAACAGAGGTTAAAGGGTCATGTATTAGTATTTTGACTTCCTTGATTATATCTAAGGAAATAGAAAGGTTAAGTAAGTGACTTGGTGAATGCTATCTTGCTTATTAGGAGCTGAGCCTCCCTGGAGTCCAGGTTTTCTTTTTTTTTTAATTTATTTTTTATTTGTATATATTCATTGGGTACAGATGCAACTTTGCTACATTGATTTATTGCATTGTGGTGAAGTCAGAGCCTTCAGTGCATTCATCACTGGAGCAATGCACATGTAGCCACCAAACAACCTCTCATCATCTACCCCTCTCTTAGCACTCTCCTTCCACCCTGCTGAGTGTCCACTGTCTATCATTTTGCACTCTGACTCCATGCGTACACCTTATTGAGCTCCCACTTGTAATTGAGAACACGTGGTATTTGTCTCTCTGTGCATGACTACTTTCACTTACGATAATGGTCTACAGTTTCATCCATGTTGCTGCAAAAGACATTTTATTCTTTTTTATGGCCAAATAGTATTTCATTGTATGTATATATACCACATTTTTTTAATCCATCCTCTATTGATGGACACTTGGGTTTACTCCATATCTTTGCAATTGTGAATAGTGCTACAATAAACATACAAGTGCAGGTATCTTTTTTATAGAGCAATTTCTCTTCCTTTGGGTAAATCCCAGTAGTGGGATTACTGGATAATATGATAGTTCTATTTTTAGTTCTTTCAGAAATCTCCATACTATGTTCCATAGAGGTTGCACTAATTTACATTTCTGCCAAAGTATATGAGTTCTCTTTTCTCTGTACTCTTGCCAACATCTGTTATTTTTTGCCTTTTTTATAATAGTCATTCTGATTGGTGTAAGATGATATCTCATTGTGGTTTTAATTTGCATCTCTCTGATGATTAGTAATGTTGAGAATTTTTTATATACTTGGCCATTTGTTCATCTTCTTTTGAAAAATGTCTGTTTATGTCCTAAGCCCACTTTTTAATGTTTTTTTAAATTTGTTTTGGGGGGATTTTTTTTTTTTTTACTGAGTTGAATTTTTTATTATAAATTCTGTATTTTAGTTCCCTGTCAGATATATAGTTTTCAAATATGTTCTCCTATTCCTCAGGTTGTCTGTTCACTCTGTTATTATTTCTTTTGCTGTGCAGAAGCCTTGTAGTTTAGTTATGATCCATTTATCTATTTGTGTTTTTGTGGCCTGTTCTTTTGAGATTTTAGTCATGAATTCTTTCCTAGGACAATGTCCAAAAGAATTTTCCCTAGATTTTCTTCTAATATTTTTACAGTTTCTGGTCTTACATTCAAGTCTTTACTCCATTTTGAGTTAATTTTTGTATATGGTGAGAGATAGGGATCTAGTGTTATTCTTTATATGGCAATTCAGTTTTCTTAGCACAATTTATTGAAAAGGCTGTCCTTTCCGCAGTGTATGTTCTTGTCAAGTTTGTCAAAGATCAGTTGACTGTAAGTATGTGGCTTTATTTCTGGGTTCTCTATTCTGTTCCATTAATCTCTGTATCTATTTTTATACCAGTACCTTGCTGCTTTGGTTATTAATGTGATGTCTCTAGTTTTTTGTTTGTTTGTTTGTTTGTTTGTTTTACTCAAAATTGCTTTGGTTATTCAAACTCTTTTTTGATTGCATATGAACTTTAGAATTGTTTTTCCAAGTTCTGCCAAAAATGACAATGGTATTTTGATAGGGATTGCATTGAACCCGTAAATTTCTTTGGCCAGTATGGTCATTTTAATGATATTAATTCTTCCAATCTATGAGCATGGGATGGTTTTCCATTTGTTTGTATCATCTACAATTCCTTTCATCAGTGTTTTGTAGTTTTCCTTGTAGAGATATTTCACCTCCTTGTTTAAATATATTTCTTGATTTTTTTTTTATAGCAACTGTAAATGGGACTGCTTTCTTGATTTGGTTCTTGTCTAGATTGTTATTTGTGTATAGAAACACTACTGATTTTTGTATGTTGATTTTATATCCTGAAACTTTACTGAATCCAGTTATCAAATCAATGTTTTGGTGGAGTGTTTAGAGTTTTCTAGATACAGGCTCATATCATCAACGAACAGGGATAATTTGACTTCCTCTTTTTCAATTTGGATGCCTTTTATTTTTTTTCTCTTGCCTGATTTCTCCGGCAAAGACTTCTAGTACTGTGTTGAATAAAAGTGGTAAAAGTGAGCATCCTTGTCTTGTTCCAGTTCTTAATAGAAATGCTTTCAACTTTTCCCCATTCATGATGTTGACTGTGGGTTTGTTATACTGTGGGTTTGTTGTATACGGCCTTTATTATTTTGAGGTATGTTCCTTCTATGCCTAGTTTGAGGATTTTTATCAAGAAAGGATGTTGAATTTTATCAAATGCTTTTTCTACATTATTGAGATGATCATATGGTTTTTGCCCATCATTCTGTTTATGTGATATATCACATTTACTGATTTGTGTATGGTGAACCATCCTGGCTTCTCTGGTATTAAAACCCACTTGATTATGGTTTATTATCCTTTTGATGTGCTATTGGATTAGATTTACTGGTATTTTATTGAGGATTTTTATAGTTCAGGAGCATTGGTATTCTTCTTTGTACATTTGATAGAATTTGACTGTGAAACCATTTGATCCTAGGCTTTTTTTGTGTTGAGAGTTTTTTTTTTTTTTTTTTTTTATTACTGATTCAGTCTTGCTACTTGTTATTGGTCTGTTCAGGAATTCCATTTCTTCCTGGTTCAATCTTAGGTGGAATTTATTCCTCTAGGTTTTCTAGTTTGTGAGTGTATAATTATTCATAATAGTATCTAATTGTTCATAATAGTATCTGATAATCTTTTGTATTTCTGTGGTATCAGTTGTAATGTCTTCTTTTTCATTTCTGATTTTGTTTACTTGGATCTTCTCTCTTCTTGGTTAGTCCACCTAGTGTTTTGTCAATTTCATTTATATTTTCAAAGAACCAACTTTTGATGATACTTCGTATTGATTTTTTGGGGGGAGAGGTCTCTATTTCATTTCATTCTGCTCTGATCTTGTTATTTCTTTTCTTTTGCTAACATTGGGTTTGTTTTGTTCTTGTCTTTCTAGTACCTTGAGGTGTGATAAGGTTGTTGAATTGTGATCTGTTTATTTGATGCAGGCATTTAATGTTAAAAACTTCCTTATTAGCATTGATTTTGTTATATCCCAGAGGTTTTGGTATGTTGTGTTTTCATTTTTATTTGATTCAAAAAATTTTTAAATTTCCATCTTAATTTCTTTGTTGGCCCCGGGATTGTTCAGGAGCATGTTGTTTAATTTCTGTGTATTTGTAGAGTTTCTGAAGTTGCTGTTTGTATTAATTTCTATCTTTATTCCAATGTGGTGTGAGAAGATACTTGATATGATTTTGATGTTTTAAGATTTAAGACTTGTTTTATAGCCTAACATGTGGTATGTCCTGGAGAATGTTTTATGTACTGATGAAAAGAATGTATATTCTGTAGTTGTTGGGTAGAATATTCTGTATATGTCTGTTAAGTCTTTTTGGTTTAAAGTACAATTTAAGTCTAGTGTTTCTTTGCTGATTTTCTGTCTTAATGATCTGTCCAGCACTGTAAGTGGGGTGTTTAAGTCTCCCACTATTATTATCTTGTCTGTCTCTTTCTTTAGCTCTAGTAATATTTGTTTTGTGAATCTAGGTGCTTCAATGTTGGGTGCATTTATATTTAGGATTGTTACATCCTCTTGCTGAATTGATCCCTTTATCATTATATAATGATTTTCTTTGTCTTTTTTTACTGTTTTTTATTTAAGGTCTGTTTTATCTGTTATAATTGTAACTACTCCCACTCACTTTGGTTTCCATTTGCGTGAAATATCTTTTTTCTACCCGGTTGCTTTTAGTCTATGTGTGTCTTTATGGTAAGGTAGATTTCTTCTAAGCCGCTTATGGTTGGATTATGTTTTTCTTTTATCCATTCTGCCAATCTATGTCTTTTAAATAGAACATTTAATCCATTTGTGTTCAAGGTTAATGTTTTGAGGCTTTGTTCTTGTCATATTGTTAATTGATTTCTAGTAGTTTTATAAATTATCAGTTTCTTTGTTTTTCTCTTTTTGTCTTTGAGGTTTGATGAAATTCTGTCCTGTTGCCGTTAGATTCCTTTTTCTTCCTCTTTTGTGTGATTGTTTTATAAGCTCTGTGAGTTTACAGTTTAATGTATTTTTGTGTTGTTAAATATTGAACTCTTGTTTCCATGTTTAAGACCTACTCTAACCATTTCTGAGTCCAGATTGTCTGACTCCACCTCTGTTTCCTTATGTACCATACAATCTCCTTACTGTTAAGTAGAAATTTTTTATTTTTTCTTTGAATCTATTTCTCTTTTAGGAATCTCACATTATTTTTCTTTTCAACAACTGAGTACTTCTTTGCTACCTATTTTTTTCTCCGATATATGAAAAGTTAGCAAGAGGAAGAAAAGACAACTAACATTATTAAGTTCTTTCTAAGTTCATACTCTGTGTTGGTCTGCTCAGGCTGCCCTAACAAAATACCGTAGACAGGTGGCTTAACTACAGAAATTTATTTTCTTACAGTTCTGGAGGATGGGAAGTCCAAGATTGAGGTCTTGCACAGTGGTTTCAGTGAGGGTTTTCCTTCTGTGCTGCCTCCTTGCTGTGTCCTTACATGGCAGAAAGAGCTTATAAAGCCGTAGTCCTGTTGGATTAGGATCATACCTGTATGACCTATTTTAAGCTTAATTACTTCCTAAAGACCCTATTTCTAGATATAGTCTGGAGTTAGGGGTTAGGGCTTCAACATATAAATTTCTAGAAGGCACAATTCAGTTTATAGTATGCGCTATGTATCATAACCTGTAATGTAAGTAGCATTACTCACGTCGCTGACACGCCTTCCTCTGCATCCTTAATATGATCAGTTTTCAAGACCAAAATATGATAGTCTGAGGAGATGCAAGTTGATGCAAGCACGATTTCTTCTGCTTTCTTTGACAATGCATACATAACCTCATAGAACTGGTCCCAATTTCTCAATTCAGTTACCAGCAGGACTTTCTTTCAAACAGTTATAATACATATAGTACATTATATATATGAACAATTTAGAATCATTTTGCCTATTTAAATCTTCATGGAAGTCATTATCAGGTCATAATTGAGTCCACATGGCACAAACTTTGGTATCAGAATTTCCTGGTTTTGAATCTTGGCTCTGCCACTTAGTGTCTATGAACTTCAATAGGATTTAGTTACTTTGCTTCAGTTTCTCATGTGTAAAGTGAACAAAATTATTTCACAGCTGCTAACATTTAGGATTATATGAGATAGCACCTGATAAATAGTAAGTACTCAGTTAATGACAATGATTATTATGATCTTCATTTGCTACTCTTCCTGAACTTTGGGCCCCAAATAACTCTTGCTCATTTACTCTCAGTATTCACCTTAAAGATTCCTCCCTTTGTTATTTAGGGACTTGGTGAACTTCAGTTAATTCTATGTCCAATCTTGGTGGGTGTATGTTTATAGAGAAGATTTTATCCAGGTCTTTTATTATTCTTAAATTGTTCAAGTGGGTCGACAAATCAGAAATCAACCTGTGATATTCTCAACAATCCCTATTTTTTAAATTCCCAATTAGATAAGGAAACTGAGGGTCAAAGAAAGTAATAACTGTTCCATTAGGGTGAAGCTGGAATTCTCTACTGGATCTGTCTCCATATCTTCTGCTGTTTCCATTATATCACATTAAAACAGTTTAATACTTTTAAGTGATATCTGATCAGGGTAAAGTTCTGTAACATCAGAAATATCTATAACTGATATAAAGTCCAGGTACTTTGTGATCCAGGCCTAACATACTCCTATTCAGTAATGCAAGAGGTTGATAACGGAAACACCATTAAAAACAATTTAAATATTTATATTGCTCCTGAAGATGCCAAAGGGACACAGTAGCCACAATGCACAGGAAAACTTTTAAAACATCCTCTAGTGAAGAATTTGGTATTAAATTTGTGTTACATATTTAGAAAACTAAGCAAGGGAAAGCAGAACAAAAACGATAAAACCCAATACACTAATTACCTCAGATAAACAAAAAGTTGTGCAGTAAAGGAGAAGTAATAATAGCTCACTACATAGCTCAGCTCTGAGTATTGTTTGCATAGTTATAATTATCAATATAGAAACACTAAGAATCTAGCTAAAATTCTAATACACGTACCTAGGAAAGATTGTGTATATATTGGATATGGATGGAGGAAATAGAGCTCAATCCTCATTTTCATATTTGAAAAGTCAAATGTCTAAAACTTGAAATCAAGAAGTAGCAATATAACATAGTAGCACTATAAGAATTTGGAGACATAGAAATGAATTCCAAAATAATCATATGGAAGAACTAAACATGCTTACCTCTGAGAAAGGGTAATAGGGTGGTGGAGTGGGGGAAGACTAATCTGCAATTTTTTTAAGCAAACATTCTGGAGTGATTTGATAATTATAGCTAGATGCATATATAATTTTAATAAAATGAAATAAAAAACAAACTTTTACCCAATGATAAATATTTTCACTTCCCCTTAGCTGATGTTTTGTTTGAATGTCAAGATAAGCATTGATTTTCTTTAGAAGGCATAGTATTTAATTAATTTGCCTAATATTAATTGAATGTGTGCAATGTGCTAGGCATACAGGGGATGTAAATGTAAATTAGACAATAATCCTTGCTTTCAAGGAAGTTGTGATCTTGTCTGGAGATGAGATATATGCAAATAACCTAAATGGAAGATAGTAAGTAATATCTACCAGGAGAGCAAGCTTTCCTGAGCCTTTTTGAGTTTGAGCTTTGCCTCTAGCCTTCGGTTAATAGTACAGCTCGTATTTCTAATGATCCTGGTCTTGCTTATTATTTGCAGAATTGGCTTCATTCTAGATCTTAATCGTTTCCAGTCTTGGTGATCTTGACCCTTTTCTCCTGGTTTGCTCAGTTGAGCATTTTCTTTTGTGTATTTCACGTAAGTAGACACCCAGTTAGAGAAATTCAGTAGGCAGAAGAACTTCTTTATTAGTAGTTCTGTTTTTAATTCTAATTTTTCACTTATGTCAGAACAAATGTTTCTTCATTTCTCAACAAACTTTTTTGAGTATTTACAATGAGGCGGAGGTGAAGTTACTGAAAAGATATGTGTAACCTCTACATGAGATAGGAACCAGATGTCTCCTCAGCTTTCTTTCTAGACCACTCCTTTGAGTCAGAGACTCTTCTAGCTGGAAGGGTTTGAATCCAGAAGTATGATTTTACAGATGAGTAACACAGAACTAGAAAGATTAAGTGGCTTATCTAAGGACAAAACACTGGGTTATTTTCAGAGTAAACATAGAAATCAATATTCAAAGTTTTTGCTAAAATTTGTACATGCTTATCATGAGCCTGGCTTTTCGCTAATTACTTTTACATAGATTCCCACTTTATCTCTGCAACAGCTCTGTGTTTAAGATATTACTTTCCACCTTTTCTCAAAAACCAGATAAAAAGTTTGGAATCTATTTGTAGTAACATATTTACATCTCAGTTTTCCTAAGTGATTTGTCTACAGGTTGTCTTGCTAGAAAGAGGCTTTATAAAAAAAGTGATGTATTTATAAAATCCTTGGAAAAATTTGCGCTATTTTGGATCTTAAGACCCCCATTATCTGATTTTCAACCAGTTTAAAGCAATACAATATGTAGGAATGAACTTTATATAAGGAAATGAACTAACAGGTCTCATATGTTAGAAATGATATCTTGCCTTTGTTGCATGCGGGGAGGTGGAACTACATCATGTCATGGGCCTGACCAATCTTTCCATGGACACAGACCAGAGGACTCCTGGGGTTGAGTTTAAGTATGAAGCCAACAAAATTCTGTTAAATTCTCACAAACTAAGAAAATCTATTGCTAATGAATTAAAAATCAGTTATTAGAGTACTTTAAAAAACAAAAAATACCTGAAATCTATTTGTTCTTTTATGAATTTGCTTTTGAATCTGTGCAGGGATCAATGAACAGACATCAAAATTCATACCAGTTTTTATGATTTCTAAAAAATACAGAGAAAGATTATAGGAACAACTGCATGAAAAAAATGAAAGTCCATTTTACTCTATGTATATATATTCAAATATACTGCATGTGAAGCCTTCAGTACACTATAACATACTTCTATTTTTAGAATAATTATATTATGCCACAATTATATTCTACCTTAATGTTTTCAGGATTTGGAAACATATATTTTAGTATGTCAAAGAATAAATCATACAAATGTGTATTGAGATGTGTGTGTGTGTGTGTGTGTGTGTGTATAAAAACTTAAAGATTGATTAATCTTTTTGATGAAGTTTATACTTAACACTTTTTTCCATCAAGTTGTATGAGTCTTTTGTACACTCACTAAAGCCACATTAAATTATTTCTAACACCATAGATATGTATGTAAAGCAACAAATTTAGTGTGCAGATTGTGGTGTCATGTTGCATAAATTGTGACTGAGTGGCATATATATATATAGCCAATTCAAGGAGGAAGACATCAGGGTTAACTTAAACATTGACACTCAAGTGATTTTCTGAATGGCGTAATGCAATGCCTCTGAGAGCCTGACTGAAGAAAGCAGAGGGTAATGCCCTCCTTTGCCCCTTTTTCTTTTCCATTATTATTTAGCTCACTTTTGTGGGGGAAACATATATTTGTGTGAAATTATGCCTTATCTTAAATTATTAACTATTCCACAAATTAACATATTGTAGCTTTCTTGGAATATAATTAAATAGGAATCTGTTACTCTTGAATATTACAGAGTTAAAAGAGCTGCTTGACAAAATAGAAGCATTTATGATTTTCATTTTCTGTGTTCAGTTCATCTCTTGGGAATAAGCAATATTTATAGAATGTCATGATGATGATTTCAGATCATTGCCAAGTCAGCAGAGATAGTCACAGCAGGGACTTAAACAGTGGAGAGATGGAAAGTATAGGGGGCACAGTTTTCTTTCTAGGTGGGTATTGAATTAGGAAAGAAGCTGTGTATGGGTAGACAATTTGGGAATTAGAAATTTCCTTCTCTCCTCTAAAATACCAGAATATATATAATTATTCTAATTTAAGCTTAACCAGGGAAATTGTCTCAAATATGCTGTAATTTTTTAAAAACTTTGTTCTTCTTTCCTAGAAGCACAATTTATATTTGTTAAAAGATATAATATCTCATTTACCAGTAAGTTTGTTTAATACAATGCAATTTATAAGTTCCTTAAATTTGAAGTTCTGGATGCTGTAAAACCTATTCACATCTGAATTATTTGTTCCACGAATCCAAAATATCAGTTTACATAAAAATACCTATACTGTGTGAAAAGGTGATTTTACATCTGTTACAGTATTAATTTTATGTGGATTCTTATTTACAAATTTTAAATTTTTTACCATATTTGCCAAATTACTTCTAAATTACTGGTAGTTCTACTTATCCCTAATAGTTAATGCTGGATGTTAGAACGAAGGAGCATGGGCCAAGCGGAGTGGGTCAGCTGGTGGCAGATCTGAGGTTCTTTATTTATTTTCTCTTGTAAAGAGAACAAAGAAACCTGTCAGAGTAGATTTTTTTTTTTTGAGATGTATTGGTAAGCCATATGACATTAAAACAATCATTAAATGATAAAACAGTGCTTCTGTAATCCGAAGGACTTTGAATGGAGAGGTGGTATTTTATGCTTTAACAAATATGAGTGAAGATTTAAAGTAATACATTTAGCAAGTATGAATCATTTGGAGGCAATCTTTAAAGAACCATTCCACATGTGTAAATATTACAATTACCAGTACAGAAAGCCATCTGAGGCACAGAAATGAAGATTTTATAAAAACCAAACAAAAAAGCAAAAAAACTTCACTTTTTTTCCTAGAATAAAATGCCCTTTCTGTGATTCATATGATCTGTCTTATTAAAGGGGAAATTCATATAGTACAGTTTGGGAAATCTTTTGTTTTCCACGTTAGATTAAATAATTACTTTGATCAGGCAGTAAAAATTTTCAATGTTCTGAAAATGCTTTATTGATTGATATGGTGATCTACTTTTACTACCTGAACTAATCGATGGTTGTAGTTCTTTAGAATCTCTTAGATCATTGATACAGGATCCAACAAGTCCTTTAAGAGTATCAAGAGATTCTTGGGAGCCTCAGAACATCTTCATGTCAGCCTATTCGTTTTCTAAGAGTACACGTATAATGGATTCATCTGGATATTAGTCTAGATTTTCTGTGTATAATAAGAATTTGAGAATTTTCCAATTAGAGTATAAAGAACAGTAGCAGTACTTTTACCCAGCTTTGTGGATGAAATACTGTTTGCCTCTAACCTGTCAGAGGAATTTATCTATAAAGTTCTTTTGGAGCCTAAGGTTATTTCTGTGACTTTTTACCCTCATATCAAAGCCAGGCATAGTCTGATACCTGCTTCATCTATTTTTCTATATGTAGTAGAATATACTTAAATAGTATGAAATATGTAGGCATATATGCATTGCCAACTTTCAGATGACAAATGACTACTGGAGTCCACACCGAATATATTACTATGCATTTACCTGGTTTTATTTATATCATTTATTCTAGAAATTTTAGAAGCAATTCGAAAATAATGGTCTTTCAGTATTATGCTTTTTCAGAATTTGTTTTTATCAACATGGTATTCTGTCTTAACAGGTTGTTGATTTACTTTTATACTTATGATGCTTTTTAACCCCGTCAAGCACTGTTCTTCAGTCGTATATTAGTGTATTTTTCATTGCAGCTTAATTGCTCTGAATACTCTGTACCTAAGCCAGTTTTATACCTGATAAAAAATTTTCCCAGTTATAAAATTACAAGAGTGAAAAAAATCTTAGTGCTAAACCAATTTATAGTTACAGGTGAAGAAAGGTTACAAGATGTTGCCAAATTGCTCTGCAAAGGGCTTATCATAATGTATGTTCTCATCAATAATGGAAGAGTTTTCTTTTCTTTGTATCCTCTCCAAGACTTGTGCTAGAGCTTAAGACTCGGCAGTGTCACTTCTGCACGCACACAATATGTACACATACTTATAAAGGTTGTTGTACATTTGTTCAAAGAGATTTAAAAGAATGTTCATTGCATCATTGTTTGCAATCAATTAAACATCACTTAATAAGAGAATTGATAAGTCACTTTATATTAAAGAATTGTAAGTAGTTTAAATTAGTAAAGGAGATCTGCATGTATCAATAAATATGTGTATAGCTCAGTCACATAATACTGAATGAAAAGATAAAAGCAAATTCTAGAAAGATGTATATAATATAGTATTTATATAAAGAATAAAAACCTATAAAACACAACTTATATAAGATTGATGGAATATTATTTAACTTTACAAAAGCTTTATATAATGTGGAGAAATGTGTGTTATATACAACAGGATAGAAAATTGTCTATGATTATAGCTACAGGAAAGCAACTACATGCTGTGTTTACATTGTGTGTCCTTCTGTTTGTAACCTGCTTGTTCTGTAGCGTTGCCAGCTTCTCTTGGCTCCTTTTCAGGAATCTTGTGAATTTTGAAAACCAGACATTAGATTGTGTCAGAATAATGAAGTCTGCCTGTAGGAAGATTTCTATTAAGCTGTTGTTTGATTCATCTGATAAGGGGGCAGGCATTTACTAAGTGACTGTTATCTGTCAGGCCCTAAACTAACAGGACCAGACTTGATTTTCCTGCTCTAAGACAATAATAATAACTAACAACACTATCTTTGAGTAAACACATGAGAAGGTTTATACCTTTCCCTTATTAATAATGAAAGAACTCCAAATGAAAACACTGTTGAGATATTTTTTTACCTTGTAGATTGGCAAAAATAAGTTTGATAATTCCTAGTGGTGGCAAAGGTTTGGAGAAAGGGAGGCTGTCTTCAATGGCTGGTATCAATCAGTGCAGTCTTTTTCGAAGGCAGTATAACAAAAGCTCTCATAATTAAAAGGGCCTGTATCTTTTAACCCAAGAGTCAGACTGCAAGGAATTACTACAGATACCTTGCATAAGTTTTTTAAAATATATATGTAAGATTGTTCATTGAAGTATTGTTTGCAATAACAAAACAAACAACAAAAACAGGAAATAACTTAGATACCCATCGGTACTAAATTCATTAAATAAATTTGTATTGTCATATGATAGAATACTGTGCAGCTATTAAGTAAATGAGATAGATTTATGCATGCTGATGTTATAGGTTCTCCAAGATATTGTAAATGGGAAAAGAAAGCTGCAAACAATATATCAAGTATGAAACTGTTATATAAAATCAAAAGGAAAAATAAATATAGTATACATGAACATATACATTAAACAATTTTTTTATAAGAAATTACAAGAAACTTAGCAGTGGTTGCCTTTGGATGATGAAAGTGAAGATGGCTTTTCCTTTTCCTTTTCCTTTTCTACCTTTCAGATCCTTTATATTTTCTGTCCCAGTACATGTTTTACTGGTTCTTTTCTTTAGTGCTAATAGAGTTTATCTCAGATTTCATATTTCCTTACTCTCCACGCTTATTCCTATTTGAATGATAAAACACCACCAGCCACAACAAGAAAACAAGCAAAAATCAGCAAGTGAGTGAGTGATTATATACAACACAAAACAATTATGTTTTCAGTGAGCAAAGATGGTCACTGAAAAACACCCTTCAAAATAGGTCATTATTAATAGTTGTTTATTGCCTTGTTAGTTTAAAACATGATGTAAAGGTCAGGACAGTAATGGCTATAGCCAATTGGTCATTAACTGTGATAATCATTGACCTTACAAAGGAGAATTGGTCTTCTAAATGATTTTCTGAAGTTGTTAATAACTGTATTTGAAGATTAGCAGCTACATTGTGATGACAAGCATGCCAAAAGACATTGGCCCCATTCATATGAAAAATTAGGTTTTTAGTGTGTAATTTGCAATAGCATTCATCAAAATTATGCATTCTTTCTAAAAGGAAAAAATTGATTGGTAGCAGTCGCAGTGCCAAGGTTAGCATTAATGGTGCTGAAACATCTAAATTTCCTGGCTTTTAAACCTTTTAAAAACCTTTGAAGAGATTTATATGGGCTCTTGGGTATGAAACAGTTCTCAAAAAATAATAAGGCCACTTTTTTATTACATGCCAAAAATGTGTTTCCTAGATGTAGGAGAGTCGTCAGCTTCTCCTAACTATTTTTACAATATCTTCATTCATTGTTGTTTGTTTTTGGCTAAAGGAAAGAAGAGTTAGTTTCTCTGCCCTAATGTGGTGGCTCCCAGCAGGACTTTGCTTGCATTCATATTTTGTTAGTACAAGACTATGTCTAATTGTGGGCAGGTGACCTCTAATAGCATGTTGCAGAAAATATAGGTCACATATGTTTTGTTCTCAGCTCTACATTGCTCCTCATGACATCTTACTTAGGGCAGTGGAGTATGAACTGAGGCCAGTCAATAGCATTCCTGAATGTAGAGGAGTAAAGCTCCCTTTTCTTTCTGTTACAGTGTAAGTTGCACTCATGTACAAGTTCATGTCTTTTCAAAGGTGGCAGAGAAACAAGCTTCCTATTGAATAAGTTAAATGTGGAATTCTCCTAATTTATCATAAAATATGTGTGATGCTGTTTGCAATACTGATCAGACGTGTTTCTATAAATTAACATGTTGGTATAGAATATAGCAGTATGTTTAACTATGTCTGGCTAGATTGTAAGTAGGAATCAGCATTCACTTTTAATCATTTGTCCTGCCATGGTTAAAAATCATGTGCAGAGATCTTATATTAGTCAGATGTATTCCTTTCTTGTCTCATACCCTATACAGGAGGGGAAGAGACTGAAATCCCCTTTTCTTAAAGCTGTAACAGGGGTAAGTAAGGCATGTCTAGTCATTACACAAGCAGGGTCAGAGGAGTTAGGTCTCTAGACCAAGAGGTGATCAGTGTGCCCATTTGCTGGTTGAGAAAGGGAAAGAAATGGGAAGGGGAGCATTAACTATGGGCAGAATCTAGCTTTGAATTTTTCTCAGCCTATCCTGGGCTTAAATGTTTCAATGTCAAACATAATTTGGAAAACTCAAGAGAAGAAAGATAGCCTATTGTTTTAATCCATATTTTTACTTTTCCTGTTGCTCCTTCTTTTTTCCTGATGAAAGTACTTATTTCCTAAGATTTCTTCTTATATCATTTATTTCCTTTTCCTTTTAAGAACTTTCTGTTGTTACTCTTTTAGCGTAGGTCTGCTAACAAACAGCATATATACGTTTTTCTTTATCTGTGAACTTGTTGATTTCCTAATCATTCCTGAATGATATTTTTGCTGAATGTGGAATTCTGGCTTGACAGTTCTTTTCTTTCAGTACTTGAAAAATATTGACCCACTTAACATCTAGCTTCCATGGTTTCTGATGAGGAATATGATGTCATGCAAATTGTGTTTTGAATTTGAGTTGTAAGGAGATCTTGCTGCTTTCAAGATTTTGTCTTTAGTTTTTAGGAATTTGAGTATGATATATCTTGACATGTATATCTTTGGGTTTATTATGTTTGACGTTCACACATCTTGAATTTGTAGTTTTATATCTTTTACCAAATTTGGGGAAATTTCTGCCATTATTTCTTTAAATACTGTTTTAGTCCTACATTCTTTCTCCTTTCTTTCTGGGATTCTGATGGCATGAATGTCAGATTTTTTGTTACAGTCATATAGGTGTCTAATGCTGTGTTCTTTTCTTTTGGAATATTTTCTTTGTGTTTTTAAGATTGAGTACTTTCTATTATTTTGTTTTCAAGTTCACTAATTCTCTTCTCTCTTGTCTCCATTCTTCTGTTGAGACCACTCAGTGACTTTTTCAATTTGGTTCCTTATTGTATTTTTCAGTTCTAAAACTTCTATTTGATTCTCTTTTATATCGTCTATTTCTTTACTGAGAATTTTTATTTTTTCATTTGCTTCAAGCATGTCTGTAATTTTTTTTTTTTTTTTTTGAGACAGAGTCTCACTCTCTTGCCTGGGGCGAGTGCCGTGGCGTCAGCCTAGCTCACAGCAACCTCAAACTCCTGGGCTCAGGCAATCCTACTGTCTCAGCCTCCCAAGTAGCTGGGACT
>CAUYSK010126907.1:0-11184 GCA_963575035.1 Avahi laniger
GGGAGTATGGGAGTTCATGAAATGATTTTTTCCTACTTCTCATATGTTTTAACATTTTCATAATATGACTTTTTTCATATTACCCTTTTGATAACTCCCTATTCTACATATGATCATGAATATTTTCATTTATGGAACATTTTATCCCAGCAAATATCTACAATTCTGATGTCACATTCCAATATTTCGTATCCCTTAATCCAAGAAATACTTCTAAGCAAAGAAACACTTGCAAGATTTAATAAATTGGATTTTGAAAAATGCCTAATTTACATTGCACTAGCGTCTATTTCTATTTGTTACTATTTCTATTACTTAACTTTGATTTTAATGATCTCGTACCATATTCATCCTTCTGTTAGTGTTGCTATAAAATTTATTATTCTTAAGAAGTACTCCTAATGTTTTGACAGTAATAAAAAGAATGAAATAAAAATGTCTTAATTTTATGAAATGAAAGATGCAATAGTTGTAAGAAATGCAAAGCAATTTGATGTGGGAAATTAAGCCTGTCCTCCTAAGTAACAGAAATAACACAGTTGATAATAATCAATCTAAAAAAAACGGTTTTTTATGGTCTTTCAAAACTGCTTTTATAGTCTTTCAAACAATTATAATTGTGCATGATATAGCTCTGTAAGACTTTGAATATCATTAGTGAAAATCTAGGCTGTTCACTTTTCACTTCAACTTCTTACTTGCTTTTTATTTTTTGATGTGTATCTGTGTCTGAGAGTTTATGTTCATATCTCCCTGTCATTTGTAAATTAAGAGTGACAGTGATCCAAATAAATGTTTTCATTGTCAGAATCAGAATCCAGAATCTTCAGGTAAATCTTATGTCCTCTTTGGTCCTCAGCTGCCCCATCTAAAATGGCAATGCAGTCTTGTTTGTTTGAAGGCAAAGAGTTGGGCTAAATAACATGTTTTAACCTTAAGGTGTGTAATTCTCAGTGACAAGATTTTATGAAGATGTAATATTGTACTCCTTTAAATAGTGCTTGGCATTTTGGCTGATGTAACAAACATAGGCTTTTATGTTATATAAAATTGTAATGGTGTTGATATCAATAATAAATGAACTCAATCCTTAAATTGTTGTAAATGACAGTAAAAATGAAACATCTGGATTAAATATTTATATTTCAATTGCTTCTCCCCCCAAAGCCACAAATTAAGTGAATTATGCAAACCTAACACTATTCTCACTTTGCATGCAGTTCAGAGGGTTCCTGTGTCTTCTTGGGAATTATTTCAGAAGAGTACATGTTACCTAAGGTTCCACATTTGCTATATAGTCTGATAGGGGGTAGGTGGAACATTTCTCAAATGTTGGTCTCCACTGAATTTTCAACAGTTGATAGTAAAATATAAAAACAAAAACCAATTCCCTAGAGTTTATTGTAAAGCCAAAATGAGAATGAAAGTTTTTAAAAAAGAGAATTTTCTTTCTTGATTGAAGGACATGCCCCAGCATGCAGTAAATAAGTTACTTCATCAGGCTTTTAAAGTTATATAATTTTTCTTTCATAAGGAATGAAAAAAGGCATATAAAATGTACAAAAACATAAACAAGAAAATAAATCATCTATTATGTGACCATTCTGAAAATAAAACTGCTACAATTCCTGCATTTCTTTACCTTTTTTCTATCATGCTTTTCAAATATTTTTCTAATGTGCTTATCCCCCTCAGCCTGCAATAGTAAGGATTACCTCTCAATCAAATCTAATACAAGCACAACTCGTTTTATTGCACTTCACTTTATTGTGCTTCAGATACTGTTTTTTACAAATTGAAGGTTGGCTGCAACCCTGCATTCATCAAGTCTATTGATGCCATGTTTCCAATAACACATGCTCACTTCATGTCTCTGTCTTACATTTTGATAATTCTTGCAATATTTCGAACTTTTCCTTATCATTATATCTGTTATGGGGATCTGTGATCACTGATCTTTGATGCTACTATCATAATGGTTTTGGGGCACCACAAATTGTGCCCATGTAAGGCACAAACTTAACTGATATGTGTGTATTCTGACTGCTCCATGGATTGGCTGTTCCCATCTCTCTCCATCTCTTCAGGCCTTTTCATTTCCTGAGACTCAACAATATTTAAATTAGGCTGAATAATAACCCTTCAACGGCCTTGAAGTGTGCAAGTAAAAGGAAGAGTCACACACCTCTCACTATAAATCAAAAGCCATAAATGATTAAGCTTAGTAAACAGGCACATCAAAAGCCAAGATAGGCTAAAAGCTAGGTCTTTTGCATTAAACAGAGCCAAGTGGTGAATGCAAAGGAAAAGTTCTTGAAGGATGTTAAAAGTACCACTCCACTGAACACGCAAGTGATAAGAAAGTGGAACAGCTTTATTGCTGACATGGAGAAGTTTTAGAGGCGAGAATAGAGGATTAAACCAACCACAACATTCCCTTAAACCAAAGCCTAATCCACAGCAAGTCCAAAACTTTCCTCAATTTTATGAAGGCTGAGAGAGGTGAGGAAGACAGAAGAAAATTTTGAAGCGAGAAGATTGGTTCATGTAGTTTAAGGAAAGAAGCCACCTCTATAACATAAAAGTGCAAGGTGAAGTAGCAATTGATGATGTAGAAGCTGTAGCAAGTTATCCAAAAAATCTAGCTAAGATAACTGATGAAGGTGGCTACACTAAGCAACGAATTTTTCACGTGGATAAAATAGCCTTCTTATGAGAAAAATATACCACCTAGGGCTTTCATAGCTAAAAAGAAGTCAATGCTTGGCTTCAAAGCTTCAACTGACAGAGTGACTCTCATTAGGGAGAGGTGGCTTCAAGCTGAAGTCAATGCTCATTTACCATTCCAAAAATCCTAGGGTCCTTAAGAATTATGACAAATCTACTCTTCTTGTACTCTATAAATGGATCAATAAAGCCTGGATGACAGCACATCTGTTTATGGCATGGTTTACAGAGTATCTTTTCAAAATATTAATCCTCCTTGACAATGTACCTGGTCACTCAAGAGCTCTGATGGAGATGTACAAGGAGATTGACGTTGTTTCCATGCCTGCTAACACAACCATTCTGTAGCCCATGGATCAAAGAGTAATTTTGACTTTCAAGACTTATTATTGTTTAAGAAAAACATTTTGTAAGGCTACAGCTGCCATAGATAGTGATTCCTCTGATGGATTTGGCAAAGTAAATTAAAAACTTTCTCAAAAGGATTCACAATTCTAGATGCCATTAAGACCATTTATGTGTGATTTGTGGGAAGAGGTAAAACAGCAACATTAATAGAGGTTTGGAAGAAGTTGATTCCAACCTTCATGTATGACTTTGAGGGGTTCAAGACTTAAGCAGAGGAAGTAACTGCAAATGTGGTGGAAATAACAAGAGAACTAGAATCAGAAGTGAAGATGTAACTAAATTGCCACAATCTCATGATAAAACTTAAATGGATGAGGATTTGCTTCTTATGGATGAGCAAAGAAAGTGGTTTCTTGAGTTGGAATCTACTCCTGGTGAAGAAACTGTGAACACTGTTGAAATGACAATAAAAAATTTAGCATATTACATAAACTTAGTTAATAAAACAGCAGCAGGGTTTGAAAGGATTAACTCCAGTTTTGAAAGAAGTTCTAATGTCGATAAAATGTTATCAAACAGCATCACGTGCTACAGAGAAATCTTTCATGAAAGGAAGAATGGAATCGATTGATGAGGCAAACTTCACTGTTGTCTCATTTCAAGAAATTGCCACAAGAACTCCAACCTACAGCAACCACCACCCTGATCAGCCATCAGCCGTCAACACTGAGGCAAGACCCTCCACCAGCAAAAAGATTATGATGCACTGAAGGCTCAGATGATTGTTAGCATTTTTTAGAAAGTATTTTTAAATTAATATAGGGTACTTTTTTTTAGACATAATACTACTGTACACTTAAGAGACAAAATAGTGTAAACATAATTTTATATGCACTGAGAAACAAAACAAATTGTGTGACTTGCTTTATTGCAACATTCACTTTATTCTGGAACAGAACCTGCAATGTGTCTGATGTACCCTATATCCTTTCTGTACTTGTAATGCCCTGGTCTGCCGCTGGAAAGCCTGGCTCTCGTTATTGTTACTACACTTCCTCATCTGATTAAACCTCTACATAAACAGCCCCATCACTCTGCAACCCCTCCCTCAGTGCGGCACTCTTCACCCTGTGTGTTCCAGCACACCGTGCTGCTTTCTTCACCTGTGTGAAGGCAGCTGATGCTCACCCCATCTGAGCTCCTACACACTGTGCCAGGCTACACCACTCCCTGCATAGAGGCCTCCTTATCTGCCTTGGGTTGGGCCACCTCCTTGTACCACAGCCCCTTGCTTGGGCCCTAACATCCCACAGAGAGTATCCCAGTGGGCATATACCCTCTGCACCCTGTTTGGCTCTGACACCTAATACCTGCCCTGACCCCATGTGGACATCTGCCTCACCCTGCTCAGGCTCCGGATCCCCATACCAGGATACCCCATGTGAAGACACCCACCTTATCCCACTGGGCTTTAACTCCCCACATTAGTCACCATCTTCCCCTGCAATGATGTAATCCTCACATGACCAGCTCTGAGTCTCCATCCTGGGCACCCTCTAAACACACACACACACACGAACACACAGAGTGTTGATACTCCCTTGCCCTGCCCATGTGCTTATACCTTCTGCATTGAGCTGTGTCTTAGTCCATTTGGGCTGCTATAACAAAATACCATAAACCACAGAAATTTGTCATGGTTCTACAGGCTGGGATATCCAAGATCAAGGCACAGGCAGATTCGATCTCTGGTGAGGGATTCTGGGTTCATACACAATGGAAGGAGCAAAGGATTTCTCTGCGATTTCTTTTATAATGGCACTAATCCCATTCATCAGGGCTCTGTCCTCTTGACAATCACCTCCCAAAGGTCCCACCTCCTAATACTATGACATGAGGGTTAGGATTTCAACATATGAATTTTGGGGAGACATAAGCATTCAGTCCCAGGTAGGGGGGCCTCCATGCTGATGTCCTCCTCTGATACCCCAAATCAGGCTGCCTCTCTGGGTACAAACCTCTGCTTATCCTGCTCAAACTGTGACACCCTGCACTGGACCTCCCCACGCATGGGGACCCTTCTCAGTGCCTGGCTTTCTCATGGCAGGCAGCTCTCACTCATGGATGTCCTCCTTATCCCACTTGGGCCCCAACATCCTGCTTTGGGTTACTCTGGTTCTCCCCACCAACATGGGCAACTATTTTGCTCTGCCCTACTTAAAGTCTTCAGGAAGGGAAGGGAAGGGGGAAGGGGCCACAGCTACTCTTTTTTTTTTTTTTTTTTTGAGACAAAGTCTCACACTGTTGCCCAGGCTGGAGTGCCATGGCGTCAGCCTAGCTCACAGCAACCTCAAACTTCTGGGCTCAAGTGATCCTCCTGCCTCAGCCTCCCAAGTAGCTGGGACTTCAGGCATGCACCACCATGCCTGGCTACTTTTTTCTATGTATTTTTAGTTGTCCAGCTAATTTCTTTCTCTATTTTTAGTAGAGATGGGGTCTCGCTCTTGCTCTGGCTAGTCTCAAACTCCTAAGCTCAAACGATCCACCCACCTCGGCCTCCCAGAGTGCTAGGATTACAGGAGTGAGCCACCGCGCCCGGCCCACAGTTACTCTTAATACTGTTTATTTGCCGCTTTGTTTTGGTAAGCAGAATTCAATACAGCCATGTGTTTGCATAATGATGGGATATGTTCTGAGAAATGTGTCATTAATTTTTTCATTGTACAAACATCATAAAATGTACCTACTGCACGCCTAGGCTGTATGGTATAGCCTATTGGCTCCTAGGCTACAAACATATACAGCATGTTACCGTACTGAATACTGCAGGCAACTGTAACATAATGTGTATCTAAACATACCTCAACATAGAAAAGGTACAGTAAAAATATGGTGTTATAATCTTATGGGACCACCAATATACATGCAGCCTATTGTTGACAGACATGTCATTATACTGCACAGGACTGTATTTGGCAGAACCAGTGGATGTGCTAATCTTGCCTTATATTTCTTCTTTGTTCCAACTTATACTATTACTTATATTTAACCTTTTGTATCTCATAGGCTGTATTTTAATCAGTCACTTCTAATTCTTTTGGAAAATGCAGGGCATATGTAAACAAATGAAGCAACAAGCAAACTCCAAGAGGACAGGGACTTTCTACTTTGTTCAGGTACATATCCCCAGAACTTTGTACAGTGATACCAAAAATACTTAACAACCAGGAAAGTACAAACAATGACACTAATCAAATAGAATTGTGGTGAGGAGAGAGGTTATCTGAGGGATCCGAAGGCAGGGTCCTTCTGGAAGGCGGGTATTACTTAGGAGATACAGAGCAGCAGCTGTTTACCAACCATCATGGAAGTAACTAAATATTTTTACAACCTCAATATGAATTTCTTGAATAAGTAAAAATTTCCAGTGGCCCTTAAAGTTTTCATTGTGACATACTTTGCTGTCTGGGTAAGTTATCTAGTGAAAGCATAGCCAACTCTAATCAACACCAGAACCCGTCTCCTCATGAAGTGGCAAGCAGAAGGCAGGGAAGGGCGTCCAGTTCTGCCATCTCAGGAAGCAAGCATTGGTAGCACAAGCACAAGTGTGCAGGAAAACAGCAGGCGATTCAGTCCACATACGAGCAAGACAAGAGACTGCGCAAGATAGCTTTTAAACTTCCTCTGGTGAAAGGCAAAGACATAACATAAGAAATCTGAGCAAACCTCAGAAGAGAAAATGGAAACCAAAACTCAACCTTGTCAGGAAATTGTTAACTAGCAAGATAGTAATCCATGTTTGAGAAAAAGAATGTTTTGTCAAAAATCTTTATTGAGTCAACGAAAAGCTATGGAACATGCCCAGACAGACACATTGCTAAATCAAAGGTTTTATATGAGATCCCAACAAAAAGAACTGAAAGTACCCTTGTGATAATTACAAAGAAGAAAGTCAATTCGCTGATGGTGGATTTGCCATTTTAAAAGAAGGGATGGCATTAAAAAAATTGTCAGTGAATTGTAAAGCTAAAGAAGAATTGTGAACATTTTCAGAAGATACATTTCTAAATGTTGCCTACCCCCAAAACAGAAAAACCTGAATTAGCTGGTTTTTGTGTATGTAATGTTTATCAGCTTTCTACCTTATCAAGTACCAATCACTGGAGTCTCCTTATATTTGCAAAGGCTAGACAGGTTGTCTTCTGTTTGCATGTGAGAATGCTGCTGGGCCCCACTTCTGGCAATCTGAAAATCAAGTCATTCTAGACAAGTTTCACACATTTTCCTTTTGATTAGAACACATTAATGTATTGATGACTATAGCACTTTTAAAATGTGTCCACAGATTCTTTGCTACTCCTCCCACCGAGAAGCAGGATCTAAGTCCTCTCTTCTCACATCTGGCCTGCCTTGAAGGCTTGTTTATGACCAATAGACCACAGCAGAAGTGCTGCTTCTGAGGATAGCTAAGAAAAGGCCATGCAGTCCTGCCTGGTTCTCTTGGGACACTTACTCTGGGGGAAGCCAAATGCCAAGGAAGAAGTCCAACTATCCTTAGAACTACCCCTTAGCTTGTAATCTGATGAGGTCTCAGGAGGTGCTCCTGTAGCAGCCCCAGCTGAGCTCCCCACTGCAAGCCAGCATCAGCTGCCAGCCATGTGAGTGAGGCATCTGAGACATCCGGCCCACTCAAGCCTTCAGATGACAGCAGCCGCAGTCAACATGTAACTGTAACCACAGGAGAAATTCCAAGCAAACTGCCAGCAGAGCCCTCTCCAAATTCCTGATCCACAAAATCTTGAGCAAAATGAAACAGTGGTTGTTTAACACCATGCAGTTTGGGACAATGTATTACATGGCAACAGTAACTGGAACAATGACCAATGAAATGTTTTTTGACAAGCTCTATCACTTTCTGTACTTCTGGAAGGCCATTTCAGACCCAAATTGTATTAGCCGGAATAGACTACGTTACACTGTGGTAAAATAATTAAACCTGAAATCTCAGCAGTTTTGTTCAACAAAAATGTATTTCCTATTCAGGAATAGGCAAGGAATTTTGCTCCATCTGCTGAGTCAGGGAACCAGGACCCTTCCATCTTGTGACATCATCATCTCACAGATAGCCACATCAGGGGAAGAAAGAACAGTAGTTCTCAAATGCTTCCATCTTGCAGCGTATCTACATTCAGAAGGAGTACCATGCTCACCTAGCAGCAACACCGCCTTTCAAAAATCAGCAAGTATGGCATCTACTGATGGCCTCAAGTACCCTTCCCCTTCTATTCCCCTTAATTACAGAAAGTCCCAAGTTTTGGCAAGGCACATAATCACCTAGCTACGGACTACATTCCCTAGCCTCCCTTGCAGAGAAGTGTACCATGTGACTAAGCTAAGGCCAATGGGATAATAACAGAAGGGGTACACATAATGTCTAGATCAGGCATGGGGAACATTTTCATGTTGGAAGGCTGCATTAATTTTGCTATTATATAATCAAATAAGGCCACATTCAAAAAACTTCAATTAGATATATTTAATACTT
The DNA here is from genome assembly GCA_963575035.1 of Avahi laniger. Taxonomy (NCBI): domain Eukaryota; kingdom Metazoa; phylum Chordata; class Mammalia; order Primates; family Indriidae; genus Avahi; species Avahi laniger. The sequence goes on from CAUYSK010126907.1 coordinate 8,621, forward strand.
AAAAATGTACATTATTTTGTAAAAATCTAACTATTATGTACTTAATAATTTCAAAAAATAAAAACTAGTTGTTAATTTTAAAGTTAACTTTTTTTTTTTTTTTTTTTTTTTTGCGATAGAGTCTTGCTCTGTTGCCCAGGCTAGAGTGCCGTGGCATCAGCCTAGCTCACAGCAACCTCAAACTCTTGGGCTCAAGCAATCCTTCTGCCTCAGCCTCCCGAGTAGCTGGGACTACAGGCGTGTGCCACCATGCCCGGCTAATTTTTTCTATTTTTAGTTGTTTGGCCAATTTCTTTTTATTTTTAGTAGAGACGGGGTCTCGCTCTTGCTCAGGCTGGTCTCAAACTCCTGAGCTCAAGCAATCCTCCCGCCTCAGCTTCCCATACTGCTAGGATTACAGGAGTGAGCCACCATGCCCGGCCTCAAGTTAACTAACCTTTTAATGACTTTGTTGTGTCTCCTTTTTGTTGGAAAGCATTTGACTATTTGGTTGCAGCATGGAGGTCCACAGTTTCAGTTGATCCTCTAGAGCTGCAGTCCCCAATTCCCAGGCCGCAGACCGTTACTGGTCTGTGGCCTATTAGGAACCAGGCCACACAGCAGGAGGTGAATGGTGGGCAAGCAAGCAAAGCTTCATCTGTATTTACAGCCACTCCCCATCACTCACATCACCGAATAAGCTCCGCCTCCCATCAGATCAGCTGGAGCATTAGATTCTCATAGGAGCCCAAACTCTACTATAAACTGCACATACCAGGGATCTAGGTTGTGTGCTCCTTATGAGAATCTAATGCCTGATGATCTGAGGTGAAGCTTAGGTGGTAATGCTAGTGCTGGGGAGCGGCTGCAAATACAGATTATTATCAGCAGAGAGGTCTGACTGCACAATAAATGTAATGTGCTTGAATCATTCTGAAACCATACCCCCCGCCCTGGTCCGTGGAAAAACTGTCTTCCATGAAACTGGTCCCTGGTGCCACAATGGTTGGAGACCACCGCTCTAAACGGGTATCAGTCATTTGCGACCTTAAGGGTGTCTTGATTTGGGTTAGGTAGGAGAATGTAGATTCACAGCAATAAATGGTTGAAAAGCAAGAAAGCATTTTTTGGATATGTTGCTGAAGATGTGGATATTCTAATGCATTTTTCCATATTTCAGTTGGATTTTTCTTAGCATCAATGACTTTAAAATGTCATCTACTTAGATCTCAATCAATTCCATCTGTAGTTCTTTAGGTGCCTTGGTGATATCAATTAGGTGAGGCTGAAATGCTAATCTGAGTGTGATGTCATGATTCTCAAAGTCAGTGAAATTTTCATTGTATTCTCCAATTAGTACATCTGTAACAGTTGTGTATTCTTCGAATGATTCCCATATATCATCCTGCTCATCAATGACCTTTGCTAACCAGGGAAAACGTTCATCTGAAATTTCCTTTTGAAGAACTATTTTGAAAAAAGATAGCTTTTTTTTCAAAATGCTTGGATTTTTTTGCCTCATATCATACATAGACTTAGTTTTACCTTGCAAAGAAATATTCAAGTCATTTTGATTTGACATGATATCACACAGAAATACTGCATACCTATAGAAATATTCTTCCAATAACTCACATTGCTGAGACTGTTTTTCATAAAATTTAACTATCTGTTCTCACAGAGATAAAATTTTGGCTAACATCTGTCCCTGTGATAGCCAACACACTTTAGAATGATACAGCAAATTCACAATTAATATCTCATTGTTCAATGTTAGCATGTTACGAAACTGATGACGTTGTGCTGCATTTGCATGAATATAGTTAACACTACTTATAACTTGTTGCAAAGTGTCATTTAAAATAGTAGCTTTAACATAGAGATTGTGCTGATGCAAAATATAATGAAAAGAAATGAGAACATCTGGATCTGTAAGTACTTTTTTTATCTGGGCAATAAACTCTTCATGTCTTCCTGTCACGGAAGGTGCACTGTCTATAGATGAACTTACTAAATTTACCAAATTCAGTCCAACTTCACGACATTTATCTTCAAAGTTATTGAAGATATCCATTCCCCGTGTTCTGTCTGCAAGAGTGACCAAAGCGAGTAATTCTTCGTAGCAAAGAAAATCTGTTATGACCCAAATTAAGTATAAAACCTGTGCCGAGTCAGCAGTATCAGTTGATTCACCTAAAGCTGATAACAGACTGGCATACTGGACCCCCATAAACTCTCACCAACCAGCCTCATGTGGTAGTGGCATCAGTCAGGCAGGGGAAGTTAAAACTAAATCATGAGAATAGCAGCTGTCAATTTAGTCCTTATGGCTTACTAATGTTCTAATTTTTAGTCAATCTGGGAGGATTATTTCGTTGAAACTTACTTTATTCTTTGGCATTTTAAATACATTCATTTTAAAAATAAAGATATAAAAGATGAACAAAATATATTAATAAAAATTAAAAAATTTGTTCTGTAAAATCTGGATTCAGTCAAAAGGCTACATTTAAGGACGTAGAAGGCCACATGTGGCCTTAAGGCTGCAGGTTTTCCACTCCTGGTCTAGATCATCTCCTTAAAGG
>CAUYSK010126908.1:0-13277 GCA_963575035.1 Avahi laniger
ACAGGGTCTCGCTCTTGCTCAGGCTGGTTTCGAACTCCTGAGCTCAAACAATCCGCCCGCCTCGGCCTCCCAGAGAGCTACGATTACAGGCGTGAGCCACCGCTCCCGGCCTGCTTCCTCAGGTTTTGAAGAAAGTGAGGCCTGACTTGTTTCGGGTTCTCAGGTGCAAAAGGCTGCTCTCCTCCCAGCCCTGGCCCACCTGCCTATATAAGCTATTGTTTAGTAAATTCTTGCTTAGTGAAGAGACAAAACAAGAATTGCATGGATGAACGGATTAGCGTGCTCATTCATGCAACAGACATTTACTGAGTGTCTATGATATACTGCAGCTTGTGCTTCAGTAAGAAGTGATCCCCTGCGAGGTGGAGGTGGAGGGGCCTGGAGAGGCTTCCCCCAGGAGTGAAGCTTGGCTGAGTTCTGAAGGAAGAGCAGACGGTAACTCGACAGAAGGGAGCAGTCAAGAGAGCTGGCCCAAGGCCCTACAGTGGGAAAGAAGGAAGAGATGAATGGATGAATGAATGATTTGAGTGGATGAATGAATGATTGAACAAATGAAAGGATGGATCAATGAATGGGCAACCCGGCCTCACCCTTCGTTACTGGTGCTCTGTCTCTGGGTTTCTTTCTGAACTAGCACATCCTGTTGCCAGACACATGGTTACATTCCATCAGTCTACAAAGCAGGTGTGTGTCCTGAACAGCCATGACACCCACCACTGAGGTTAGAAAATAATTTCACGGTATTTGTATCAACATTTCCTTGATTCCTACCGCATGGAAAGCACTTACTATCCAAATGAAGGGCTGAGAAATCTCAGACTTTTACTACTCAGAGGAGCCATTCCTTTCAGCTTGCCACTAATTCACCCCAAATGTTTCTAATTAATAGCTTCCATTTCAGACCTCTTCATTATCAACATAAGCGAAGCACCTTCCCATACGGGCTGTAACGATTTAGTGTTTTGGTTCTGTTTCGGGTTTTGAGTTTTTGGGTTTGGGGGGTTTTTGCAACAAAATCCAGTAAATACAGTATAGAATTTAACCATGTCTTTCTTTCAGGGTAAAAATCCTCAAGGGAGATAAGTTTACTAAATAGAAAGAAGAAAAACTTTTGCCATTCCTCAGAAAGGGGGAGGCAGGGGGAAAAAATACCCTGTAAATGTCACTACTGACTAATTCCATCTATTTTTGGAAGGCCCTGGGTGGTTTTAGGGCTTTCCATGTAGTCGGTTAAGTGGTGACATTCCTCTGAAAAAGGAATGTGCAGCCATTGCTCGCTGGAGCGCATACCTGCCACAGCTGTAATTAAGGGACTGTAAGGTGAGCAGGGATTCCCAGACCCAGAGCACAAAGCTTCAGACTGCAGCTTTACCTGCCCTCAGGTGTCACAGGTCACCAATCTTTTAAGCCCTGAATCACTCAGGTAACTTATCTGATAGCTGTCCCCAGGCCATTCTGGACTCGTGACTGTGCCTATTTAGCACCTGCCTCTCCTGCTGTGCTCATTGCTATTATCTCCTTTTACACCTGACTTAGGACACTGGGTCTAGCAGATCAGAGGCCCCAGGCTCATTCCCAGGAGACTGCCCTGAGCCCTATCAAATCAGTGTGTCTCCAAGGGAAACATATCACTGTCAAAATTTAGAAAGCTTTTTATTGTCAAAAAAAAAAAAAGACATTTGTATTATGCTGGTATTCGTTGGAGAATGAGTGGACCTGAGCAGCAAAGAGACATGCTCTTGCTGAGGTTTTTAAGATCCACCACGTTTGTAAGGATTTCTTATACTTGCAACTTTGTTTTTTCCCATACTAGGTTGAAGATGTTAGATTAAAAATACAGTTTTACAATGTTGGTTCCTTATCTGAGTCTCTGTTTTTGAGTATGCCTGAAATTTTCCATGATAAATGATTACAGAAAGAAAGATAAATAAGCACAGCATTTCACAAGCTGTAGGATCCTCGTGGCTTTATTCCTCCCTCTCTGCAGCCCCACAAAGACTCCACAGATAGGAAACCTCTGAAAGCTAAGCTTCTGGCTGTGCTAAGTCTGCCCTGAATCCCAACTCGTTTTGGTTCAGCCGCTTAGAAGCAGGATTCCATTTTTTGCATCTCATATCCCACCAATACTTCTAGAAAGGAACTCTGTTCTCATCATGATAGAAATTAAAGGTTCATGTCTTCTGAGAAGGAAATTATATATTAACAGGCCTTCTGATGTTATTCTTATCCTTTATTTAAAAGGTAAATGTTCTAAGGACATTTAAAAAATTGCAATGGTATTATTGGGAGTAAATTTTATTCCTATGTCTAGAAAACATAAATTAGCAAATGATGTCATAGTTGAAGTCTGCAATACAATTGAGAATTTTATGACTGCCTTAAGTCTAAATCACAACATAGATAAACTAAAAACTGATAAATAAAAACAATAAATAAAATAAAACAATTTATTGAACATTTACAAAGTTAGCTTCTTAGAAACTGTTATAAAAACCCCACGTTCCATCTACACTGCTTCTGGCTCAGGAGGAGTATTGTACCCCCAAGTGAAAGCCGTTCTCTTAGCAAATGCTTTGTCATACACCCAAGTCCAGGACAAGTTGACTTTCCCTTCCCTCCTGCCCTATAGATGCAAACTGGTGGGCACATGGAGGAGAGGGGACAGAGAACTAAGGACTTAATGCCAGCCTTGACCAGAGAGGTATCCCGCCCCAAGCCACAGCTTGGCTCTGACATCAGACCAGCTCCCTGGGCTCTGGAAGAGAACAGGAAGCAAACTCCTCATGCTCCATGAAAGCATCGGAGAGCTATTCAAACCTTAGAATCTGCTTAAAAATATGGCTCATTCTGAACTGCCAGGATAACAGCCAGTCTGAATTCGTGAAAACTCCCTTTATGCTTTAATGTGATTTATAGAACAATTTTAAAAAGTAGTTTCCCCACTCTGTCACTTGACCAGCCTAAAAAAAAAAAATAAAAAGTAGTTTACACTAAATGTCCAAATACAGCTTGGAAACCATTTGTTCTTTTAGCTTTTTGTTTTTAAGCTTTTTAGTAAAATTCTCTTCCTACTCAAACACAATAGCAAAGACGTTTGCCTAGTTTGAATTGTCAGATTTACCACTGGCCACTCTAAATTAGATGATGACTTCTTATTAGAATAGGAGTTGCATGCAAGCCTTCAAGAAGAACATGCTGTACCACCTGGGCTTTTTCAAGAGACCTGTCCGAGAAGAAGGGGACAACTGGCCATCTGCAAAAGCAGATGCAAAAGCAAGCATGGGTCAGCACAGCTTTCCAGAGGTGCACAAACAGTGCCGGGGCCCCAGGTGGAGGATGAGCTCGTGCTGTGTTGGTTCAGCATACAAGGCAGTTCAGGTCCCACCACATTCACGTGCCTTTATCTCCTTCACTCACATAGCATGTGTGCTTGCTCCTGACGTCAATCTTCTTTCTCTTGTCCACAGCTAACCTGCTGTTGGTATATTGTGCCACGTTCCTGAATCCTGAGGAAGCCACGCTTCATGAAACAAGACACTATTGTTTTGTGAGAGCTCTTGGGAATTCTAAATGTGATAGCAGAGACTAAAAGCTAAGTGGAAGGGTTAAATAATAAATTTGAAGAAGTCTTCCAGGAAGTATAAGAAAAAGACAAAGAGATTGAAAAGAGAAAGAAGATTTTAAAAAATATTAACATAGAGAGGATCGATCCAGGAGGGCCAACATCCAGAAAGAGAGAATAAAGAAAAAAAAAAAAAACAGAATGAGAGAAAGAGCATGAACGAGAGTATGAGTGAGAGCAAGACAGAGAAACATGGAATCCTGTGTGTACAATGCAGCTCAAATGCTGTTAAAGCTGATGTAACTTAGCACCCCATAGAATGTTGAGTTCTAAGCCGATGATGCCAAAAACAGAAAACCAACAAAATATACAGTACAGAGTCCTCGAAAAACTCAAGAAGTGGCTAGTCCCAGACAGTACTTCTGAAACTGAAGTTTAAGACAAAAAAAAAAAAAAAAACCTAAGAAGGGCCAGGTGAAGGCTGTTTGAAAAGCAATCAGAGCCTCTGTGCCCTCTTTCAGCCACGTCATTAAGTATTTCTTCCTCCCCAGAAGAAGCATTTTTATTCTTTGAAGGAACTGTTTCTGGACTGGAGGTCAACGGGCATGGTGGTTGATTTGAGAACAGTACCACCAACCAGAACATTTGGTGACCAAAAAATGCTGAGGCCCCCAGCCCTGTTTCCCCAGTTGGCTACCAAAACACCAACAGCATACTGGTAACCTTGGAAGGAAATAAGAAATGTTTGTTTCTGGGGAATCTGATTAGCCCAAGGGAAAAAAAAAAACATAAAAGGCTGAATCAAAAGTTTGGAAAACAAACAGTGTCTCCAGCTTACCCAACAGTAACGCTCAAAGTCAACAAGCCCTGTCTCGAGCTGAGCATACCAAATCAGCTTTTTAGTACTCTAATCCTGAGCAGACATCCAAGGGTTACCAAATATCTAAGGACAGTACAGCACAAGAAAACTAGAGAACAAAACAAACAAATAGAAGCAACTTGGAGGCAACAAAATACACAGTGATTAAAACTTTATAAGTATCATGAGAAGACCTCGCATAGCGAAAACAATTCTAGGCAATAAAAACAAAATGGGAGGTATCTATTTACCAGATTTCAAACTTTGTGAGGCTTTATAAGGCTGTAGTAATATAGGCTGCAGCCTTTATAAGACTGTCGTAATCAAAACAGCTTGGTGCTGGCACAAAAATAGAGCCATTGACCAGTGGAACAGAACTGAGAACCCAGATATAAAACGATCCTCATATAGCCACCTATTCTTTGACAAAGCAGACAAAAATATACGCTGGGGAAAAGAATCTCTTAGATTTTTTTGTCTGTGACACTCTTTATTTCTCCTTCATGTTCGAAAGATATTTTTGCAAAATATAATATATGGTTGAGTTCCCCCTGCATAGCCCTTGTGTTATATCATTCACTCTTTCCTGACCTGTAAGGTTTCTATTGAGAAGTCTGCTACCAGACATATTGGAGCTCCATTATATGTTATTTTCTCCTTTCCTTGCTTCCTTTAGGATCTGTTCTTTATCCTTGACTTTTGGGACCTTGACTGTTAAATGCAGTCTTGCACTATGTTGAAGTAATCGTGTACAGGTTAAACCTGCTTGGTATTCTACAACCTTTTTATACTTGAATATTCATATTGTTTTTTAGGTTTGGGAAGTTCTTTGTTGTTATGTCTTTGTGTAAACTATCTAGCCCTATTTGTCTCTCCACCTCTTCCAATAACTATTAGATTTCCCATTTTTATGCTATTTCCTGCATCTTGGAAGCATGCTTCACTTTTTTTTTTTATTCTTTTTGCTCTTCTGACTCAGTATTTTCAAATAGCCTATCTTCGAGTTCACCAATTCTTGGTCATTTCTGCTGCTGAGAGACTCTGATGTACTTCTCAGTTTGTCAATTGAATTCTTCAGGTCCAGTATTTCTGCTTGATTTTTTAAAAATTATTTTAATTTCTCTGTTAGGCTTCTGAATTTTTTCTTTATATTGTGTTGAAGCTCATTGAACTTTTCAGATCGCAATTTTGAATTCTTTCTTTGAAATATTATATATCTCTATCACTCCAGAATCAATTAGTTACATCTTATTTAGTTTGTTTGGTGAGGTCCTGTGTTCCTGGATGTTCTTGATAATTGTGGATATTTGTTGAAGTGTCAGCATGGAGGCGATAGAGTTTTATTTTAATCTTTGTAGTCTGGCCTTGTTTAAACCTATCCTTCTTGAGAAAGATGTCCAGATATTCAAAGGAGATTGAATGTTATGATATAAATCTTTGGTCACTGCAGCCATATCAGTACAGAAGATGACTCATATCCAGTAACACTGTGACTCTTGGAGACTCCTGGTAGTACTGTGTTGGTAGTCTTGGGTAAAATGCAGGAAAATTTCATAGATTATCAAGCAGAGTCTCTCACTCTCTTCCCTCACTCACTGTGCTGCACTACTGGAGTTGAATGAAGAGCGATAGGGGCATTTCCTCATGGAAACCAGTGCCAGGTCACACCTGAAGCCAGCCCAGTCTAACCCAAAGCCTGTGGTGACTGTTTCCTTGCTACTTCAAACGTTGATTAAATCCCAAGTCAGTGGGTGATGAAACTTGTGATGGCTGAGTCTTCCCCTTCAGGAACAGCATGTTTCCTTCTTGCTGAAGGCAGGTTCAGAAATGCCTTCTAAGAAAAAAGCCTTGGACTCAAGGCCTTCAGGACTCTGCTTGGTATTTTATTCTACTGTGGCTGAGCTGGTACCCAAGTTGCAAAACAGTCCTCTGAACTCTTCCCTTTCCTTTCCCCAAGTGGAAGACTCTCCCTGAGGCACATTGCCTATAATTGTGGATGTGGAGGGAATGATCAAGACACTGGCTTGGCCACCACCATGGTTTCTCATTGTGTCATATGCATCCCAAGTCTACTGACTCTGAGCCATCACAGCTGTAGAAATTGATCAAGGACCACAGCCTTTGAGGCCCAACTGTCTTACAAATTTAGTCCAGACCCCGGATGGCTTTTTGGCAGCCTGTAATTAGGCTGGCTGAAATTCAGGTTTGGAGGAGGAGAATTTGTCTCTGGCAGGGTTGGTTTAAATGCTCCATATGTGGGTATTGGCAGAATTCCTCTCTGTGGTTCATTTCCCTATGCCATAGCAGTCATGCATTTCAATGCAAAATCCCACAAATGTTCTGCTCTCTCTCTCCGGGGCAGAGCTTCTCTCTCCACTCTCCATACTGGTGAAGTACTTCCAAGGGATTGGGGAGAGGAAATGTAGACATTGGACTATTGTCTAGTCTGTCCTCCTTCTGGCCTTGTTCCTTGATATAAAGTTATAACGAGATACTGTGATTGCTCATTACATATATTTTCTTCTTCTAAAAGTGCTTGCTTGCTTGGATAGTTTTTGAATTTGGTGTTTATATGGAAGGATAGTTGGTATAGGTTTCTATTTGGCCATCTTGCTCTGCCATCTTCCCTAATTTTACTTTTAAGTTATGAGCTTGTCTCTTATTTCCCCAAGCTATTGTTACACTACAAAGTTCACTTTGGTTAGACATTTCCACAGAATTCCAAATAAGGTCAGTCGCTTTACTACAGCAAAGGTGGGTGACAGTTCTTGTTCTTACTGCATTATAAAGCTGAGGGAGTTTATTTGAGCAAGCTAAATAAAACTGTCACAAATTCCATCTATTCTTAAGAAGATTCAGTATTTTTTCTGTTTTTTTAAACCATTAAATTGAAATTCTCAAACACTGTATATCATCACCATTAAATTGGTATTAACTGACCAACACTTAAGTGCATATACAGTAGTAACATTCATTGGGTGTTGGGCAGATGGGAGTGGTATATTCGTACCTAATGGGTGCAGTGAACACCATCTGGGGGATGGACACAATTGAGGCTCTGACTCAGGTGGGACAAAGGCAATATATGTAACCTGAACATTTGTACCCCTGTAATATGCAGAAATTTAAAAAGTAAAATAAAAATTGAAATTTTATATGTTTAAGGCATATGGTATGAATTTTTGAAATACACATATGTAACAAAATGATTACTAGTCAAGCTAGTTCACATATCAAGGTTTTCACATAGCCACCATTTTTATGTGTGTGATGAGAATATTTAAGGTTTGTTACCAAGTTTCAAATATCCAGTACCACATTAATAACTATAGTCACCGTGATGTACAATGTATCTAGAACATATTTATTTTATATAACTCAACCTTTAAAATCTTTGACCAATATCTCCCAATATCCCCCATACCCATCCTAGCCCTGATAATCAACTTGCTACTCTCTGCTTCTATAGTTTTGACTTTTTGAAAACTGATATATGTGAGCCCCTTCAATTTTTTTCTTTACCTAGATAATCTGTATCTGCATAAACCTTCCAGTTTTATCCATGTTGTACCAAATGGCTGAATTTTTTCTTTTTTTTAAGTTGAGTAATATTTACTGTATTTTCTTTGAATATATATCTACAAGAGAGGTTGCTGAATCACATCATCATTCTATTTTTAGTTTGTTGAAAAAAATACTATCTAAACAATCTTAATACTTATGGGGAAATTTCTCCCAGGACCCACCAAAGATATCAAAGTCCATAGACACTCAATTCTCATATATAAAATGGCACAATATTTGCATATGACATATACACTTTCTCCCATAAACTTTAGATCCTCTGTAGATAACTTATAAAATATAATGTAAATGCTTTGTACATAGTTTTTATAACTATATTTTTATTTGCATTATTTTTACTTGTTGCAGTGTTTTGACTGTTTTTTCTTGAAATTTTTTGATCTAGAGTTGGTTGAAAATGAAGACATAGAACCCACAGATATGTGGCAGCATTATTTCTATTGTATTGTTTGTAATAATCATTCTAGCAAGCATGAGGTGATATCTCACGGTAGTTTTAATTTTCATTTTTGATTACTAATGTTGAGTACCTTGTAAAATACTTATGGACCATGTTTAAGTCTTATTTAGAATCATGTCCATTAGAGCTTTTGTCATTTTTAATAGTGTTATTATTATTATTATTTGCATTGAGTTGCATGAATTTTTTGTGTATGTTGAATATTAACCCTTTATCAGAAATATGGTTTGCAAATAGCTTTTCCTAACATGTGGGAGACATTGTTATTGTTTTCATTACTGGCATATGTACCGTATTCCCATATATTGTATCTTCTTTGATTTCTTTCATCAGTGTTTTATTGTTTTCCATGCACAGAGCTTTCACTTCCTTTGTGAAATGTATTTTAAATACTTTATTCTATTTGATGCTATTGCAAGTTGGCCTACATAAGCTTCCAAATATTGACAAGTTTCCTTGAGTAGCAGCTGTTAAATTTGTGTTGTTACAGATTCATCCAAGGGAAATGAGGCTTGATTTTATTACTAGAAGGGACTGGGAGAGAAACTGTGGAACGCACACACATGCTCACATAGTTCACATTGAACTAGTAATTGTCTATCCCATCTATTTCCAGATACAGGATTGTTGGAGGCCATACCCCTAGGCATCATGTGGAAAAATTGGAACCTTAGATATATACTCTAACCCTCTCCAGGGACAAGTGATAGCTGGACTTTAGTGTCTGCTTCCTCTTCCTAAGCCAGAGGAAAGGAGTCAGAGAGGTGCTGTGTGCCTGTGTAAAACCACCTCTGATCTTTGTGATCCCAGGGGACTATTAAACATAGGCCCCTTTCAGTTTTTAGAGACAGGCAAGTTAAAGATCAGTCTTTTGGGGTAGCAGCTATAAAATTGGTGCACTATATGTGTGGTTCATACCTTTTGCTACTCAGGGAGAAGTTGGGAGATGGTGGTTTCTTTCCAATTACATAATGCTGTGTCAAGGGTGGGGTTTATGATAAGAGTAGGTATCAGCATTTTCTACAAATTTTGAAGTAGGTACTTTCTCAGTCACTCAGTGTTCAGGAGACCTTAGCCAGTACCTGGGTATTTCTGAGGAAATGGATCTACGTAGCAATTTATTTGATGCATTTATTTGTGAAGGGTGAGTCCTGAGTTTCTTATTCTGCAATTTTGGTCATGCCAGTTCCTAAGTTAATTAAATAAATAAACTTTAATTAAATAAACTTCTATTTATAATTTGAATAATTTTATTCATTTTAAGAGTTTTGAAATGGGTAAATTTTTAAGATAATTTTCTCAGTTTTATGGTTCATGTTTTGTGAAAAAGAATTTTCCAAAATAATTACTGTCATTCTTTTATTTTTATCCTATTTGTGTCATTATATTAATAACTAGAGTCTTGTAGTCAGCCTATATTAATATTGAGATTCTTGTAGTCCCAGCTACTCAGTTATGGCTTTTAATTGAGGTACTAGGATTATTTTTTATTTAATGTGATATTGATTTGATTTTTAATTCTAGCATCATGTCATTTATTTTCTTCTACCTCTGCAACATGGTTTTTGTTTCTGTTTTTCTTTCTTTCTCTTCCTCTTTAATACTTTGTACAAATCAAGTATTTTTAAAAAATGTATTCAAGTATTTTTTAAAATTTCATGTTCCTTTCTTTGTTGCTGTACCAGCTATTATGCTGTTTTCATAATTTAGTGATTGTATTAGAATTTATGATATACAACTTTACTATGTTACTGTCTACATTTATGTGATACTATACAAACTGAAAGACATAGCGCTAACATTTTTATTCATAAAATATTTTCAAGGAAATTTAAAAAATGAATAGCATATATTTAGTCATGAATATATTGTTAGTAGTGTTCTATATTCTTTTATTTGGATTCAGATATTGGGCAAACACTGTTTTCAGTTTTTTTTTTTTATTTCAGCATAATATGAGGGTACAGATGTTTAGGTTACGTGTGTTGTCCTTGCCCGCCTTCCCCCTCTCAGTCCAGATTTCAAATATGTCGATCCCATTGCATGGTGCACATTGCCCTCTTTGTGTACAAATATACCCGTCCCCTCCTCCTCTTCCCTTCTCCCCCTGCCCAATATCTAATAGATGTAATTCTTATATATGCACTTATGTGTTGATCCATTAATACCAAATTGATGGTGAATACATGTGGTGCTTATTTTTCCATTCTTGGGATACCTCGCTTAGTAGAATGCGTTCCAGCCCTTTCCAGGAGTATATAAGAGGTGCTATGTCACCATTGTTTCTTAAAGCTGAATAGTAGGGAGTACAGTGTTTTTGTAACATGGATATCTTGTATAATGCTTAAATCAGGGCTTTTGGTGTACCCATCACCAGAACAGTGTTTACTGTACCCAATAGATAAGTTCTTATCCCACACCTACCCTGCCACCCTCTCCCCTTCTTGGTTTCTTATGTCCTTTATACCGCTTTGCTTTTTCTGTTCTTGTTTATTACTTTTTTTTAAAAAATTATTCCTGATAGTTTTAACACAGATTCAAAGATGAGAATGCTATAAGGGTGAAAAAAAAACCAAGAGGCTACCTTGCTTTGTATTTGCTTCTACTTTTCTGCATCAATTTTATTAAAAACAGATTTTGGGGTTGTATTTTTGCCTCCATAATTTGAGTTTCTACTTGGGGTCCTTGAGAATATTAAAAGCATGGCAATTAGCTTTTTGGTTCTATTTCTATTTGCCGTATTTTTTGTATCATATCCCTTGTCATTCTAATTACATATTATCAAAGGTAGAGAAATACCTTAATTCCTAGCATCTGTCAATTGCCAAAATAGCTATTGCAAATTTTAGGAAAAGAGAGGAGAATGGAAAGAAGTAAGTGTAGGGTGTTATGAATGAGTTCAGTTAAAACTTTAAAGAACAGGTAATTCCTGTCCTATTCCTCCATTATTTAAACTGTGTCTTAACACAGGATGAAGAAAACATTCCAACTCTTTCTGTAAAGGTAACAAAACCTTGATACCAAAGCAGAATATAGATAACAAGGAGACTATAGATCTGATCATATGTGAAGATATACATAGAAATATTAAAATAATATATACAAACCTGATACAGCAACAAGTTTTTTAAAATATACACTTTGTCCCAAGTAAGATTTATTTTAAGAATTCAAGGACAGTAAATTTTATATATCCTTTAATTCCATTTATATCATTACTAGGTAAATTACAAAAAAAGATACGATCATCTTAATATACGCCAAAAAAGCACAAAATTCAGTGTATTTTTTCCTGTTAAAGATACATAGTAAACTAAAATTAAAGAAAAATTGTATACATGATAAAAGTGTTTATCACAAAAACCAACAAATATAATAAAGGCAAAACACTGGATGAATTCTTATTAAATTTGGAAACGAGAGAAAGATAGTCACTGTCACCATTATTATTTGTTCTAGAAAGTCTAGCAAGAATGATAAGTTAGGGTAGTCTATCATATGTGTCAAAAATTTCAATGTAATGATATAATTACATAGAGATGATTTGATGGGAAATATGAGGGAATGAAATGTGAAGAAGGTTCAAAGTATATTACATCAGACCCCCGAAAGGAGAGAAGGGCAGAAAGGCAATGATCAAAGAGATAATGACTGTAAAATTTATAGAACTATTAAAAAAGCGTGAATCTAGAGATCCTAAGGATATAGTGTATTTCAAGAAGGATAAATAAAAGAAATCCATTTCTGAACACATGAAGTGAAGTTTTAGAAATAAGATAAAGGAGATGTTGAAAGTATATAAAGGACAGATCACTTACATATAAATGACACCAGGCTTTTCAACAACATTGGAATAAAACAGACAGTAGAATACTATTTAAAGCATTGAAGAAAATAATGAGGGTTGTTTGTCAAGCAAAATATCTTTCAAGGATGGGGATGAAATAAACCATTTACAAATAAAGTATATGACCAAGAGATTTTTACTATAGAAACTAAGAGACGTGCTATACTTCAAGAAGGAAAATTTTTACATCAGAATATTCTGAGATGCTAGAAGGGACAATGAACAAATAAAGTAGTGAACATAGATGTAAATTCTAACTAACATTGACTGTATAAAATATTAGTAATTTGTAACTTTTAGAAATATAAAAAGAAAGGACAAAATCAAAATGCCAGACAAAACAGCATTTAAGCTGAGAATGAATAATCAGGAGACAGGTTAATATAGTTGTCCCTTGGTATCTGTGAGGATTGGTTCCAGGAAATACGAAAATCACTCCTCATATTAATACAAAATGGCATAGTGTTTGCATATAACCTTTGCACATCCTTACGTATACATTAAATCATCACTAGATTATTTATAATACCTAATACAATGCCTATACACCACTTCATATGCATGTATTCAATGTAGTACTCAGTGTGCGGCAAATTAAAGTTTTGCTTTTTGGAACTTTATTAAATTTTTCTTTTCCCCAAATATTTCCTATCAGCGATTGGTTGAATCCACAGATGCAGAACCCACAGATAAAAGGGGCTAACTATATACAGTTTAATTTTAGATTTCATTAGTTAGATGTGTGATAAAATGTCAAGAAAAATCACTAAAAGACTAAGTAAAAGAGTATATAAATTCTAATTCAGTAGAAATAAAAAATTGAATTAAGGCCGGGCGCGGTGGCTCACGCCTGTAATCCTAGCACTCTGGGAGGCCGAGGTGGGCGGATCGTTCTGAGCTCAGGAGTTCGAGACCAGCCTGAGCAAGAGCGAGACCCCATCTCTACCAAAAATAGAAAGAAATT
>CAUYSK010126910.1:0-15863 GCA_963575035.1 Avahi laniger
AAACACCATTCTACTTTCTGTTTCTGTGAATTTGACCACTCTAGGTACCTCAGATGAGTGGAATCATACATATTTGCTCTTTTGTGATTGGCTTATCTCACTTAGCATAATATCTTCAAGGTTCATCCATGTTGTAGCATGTGTCAGAATTTTCTTCTTTTTTATGGCTGAATAATATTCTGTTGTATGTATAGACCACATTTTGTTTATCCATTCTTTTGTAGGTGGACACTTGGGCTGCTTCCATATTTTAGCTATTATGAATAATGCTGCTATGAATATGGGTGTGAAAATATCTCTTCCAGAACCTGCTTTCAATTCTTTGGGGCACATATCCAGAAGTAAAATTGCTGGATCATATGGAAATTCTATTTTTAATTTTTCAAAGAACCACTGTCGTGGTTGCACCATTTTACATTCTTGCTAACAGTTGGACAAGGGTTCTACAACGCCAGCATTACCCTAATACAAAAACCAGATGAGGACATAACAAAAAAAGAAAACCACAAAACAGTATCCCTGATGAATACAGATGTAAAAATCCTCAAAAAAATACTATCATACTGAATCCAGCATCACATCAAAAGAATTATACACCACAATCAAGTGGGATTTATCCCAGGGATGCAAGAATGCAAATCAATAAACATGATGCATCAAATCAACAGAATGAAGGACAAAAACCATATGATAGTAATAATAGATGCAGAA
Organism: Avahi laniger; assembly: GCA_963575035.1. Lineage (NCBI taxonomy): Eukaryota > Metazoa > Chordata > Mammalia > Primates > Indriidae > Avahi > Avahi laniger. The sequence continues at coordinate 712 of CAUYSK010126910.1, forward strand.
AAAACATTTGTTAAAATTCAACATCTCTTCATGTTGAAAATTCTTAACAGATTAGGTATAGAAGGAATATATCTCAACACAATAAAGGCCATGCATGGCAAACCCACAGCCAACATTATACTGCATGGGAAAAAATTGAAAGCTTTTGGTCTAGGAACTGGAAGAAGACAAGGATGCCCACTTTCACCACTCTTATTCAGCATAATGCTGGAAATCCTAGCCAGAGAAACGAGGCAAGAGAAGGAAATGAAGGACATTCAAATTGGAAAGGAGGAAGTCAAAATTTTTCTTATTTGTAGATAACATGATTTTATACAGAGAAAAATCTAAAGGCTCCATCAAAAAAGTCTTAGAATTAATAAACTAATTCAGTACAGTCATAGGATACAAAATCAAAATACAAAAACCAGTAGCATATCTGTATACCAATATTGAACTAGTTGAACAAAATAGAAGAAGCAATCCCATTTACAATAGTTACAAAAAATACCTAAGAATAAATTTAAGCAAGGAGGTGAAGTATCTCTGTAATGAAACTATAAAACATTGATAAAAGAATTTGAGAAGGACACACAAAAAATGGAAAGACATCCCGTATTCACGGACTGGAAGAATATCTATTTTAAGAACAACCATATTATGCAAAGCAATCTGCAGATTCAATGCAATCCCTGTCAAAATACCAATGACATTCTTTGTAGAAATAGATAAAATAATCCTAAAATTCGTATTGAACCACAAAAGACTCTAAAAGCCAAAACAATTCTGAGCAAAAAGAACAAAGCTGTAGGCATCATACTATAGTCTCATCGATAAATACTGCTGGAAAAACCCAATATCCATATGCAAAAAATGAAACTAGACCCCGATCTTTTGCCATATACAAAAATCAACCCAAAACAGATGAAAGACCTAAATTTAAGACCTGAAACTGTAAAAATACTAGAAGAAAACATAGGGAAAATGCTCTGGACATGGGTGTAGGCAAAGATTTTATGGATAAGGCTTCAAAAAGCACAGGCAACAAAAATAAAAATGGACAAACAGATTGTATTAAACGAAAAAGAGAACAAGAATGAAGAAACAACCTGAAGAATGTGAGAAAATATTTCCAAACTATCCATCCGACAAGGGATTAATATCCAGAATACACAAGGAACTCAAACAACTCAACTGCAAAAAATCCTCAAATAATCCAATTAAAAATGAACAAATGATATGAATAGACATTTCTCAAAAGAAGACATACAAATGACAAACTGGTATATAAAAAAAATGCTCACTCTGACTAGTTATCAGGGAAAGACAAATTAAAACCACAATGAGATAGCATCTCATTCCAGTTAGAATGGCTACTATCAAAAAGACAAAAAATAACAAATGCTGGTGAGGATATGGAGAAATGGGAACACTTCTATGCTGTTGGTGGGAATGTAAATTTTTAAAGTCATTGTGAAAAATAGTATCGAGTTTCCTCAAAAAACTTAGAAGTGTCATATGATCCAGCAATCCCACTACCGGGTATATATTCAAAGGAAAGAGGATCAGTATGTCAAAGAGATATCTGCTCTTCCATGTTTATTACAGCACTATTCACAGTTGGCAAGATATAGAATCAAGGGTCCATCAACGGATGAATGAATAAAGAAAATGTGATATATACACACAATGGAATACTATTCAGCCATATAAAAGAATAAAGTCCTGTCATTTGTGACAACATGAATGAGACTGTAGGACATTATGTTAAGTAAAATAAGTCTGGCAAAGAAAAATAAATAAATGTTCTCATTCATATGTGAAAGTTAAAAATCTGATTTCACAGAAGTAGAGAGAAGAATAGTGGTTACTAGAGGCTGGGAAGGTTAGGACAGAGGTAGGGATAGGAAGAGGCTGGTTATGGATATAAAATTATAGCTAGATAGGAGCAATAGTTCTAGTGTTCTATAGCACTGTAGGGTGACTACAGTTAAGAATAATTTATTGTATTTTTAAAATATCTATAAATATAAAAGAGGATATGTTCTCAACACAAAGAAATAAGTGTTTAAGGTGGTAGATATGCTAATTACCTTTGTTAGATCATTACACATTGTATACATGTATCAAAATATCACACTGTAGCCCATAAATATGTACAATTACTATATGTCAATTAAAAATCATTTTTAAAAAGCTTCTTCTTGAAATTTTCCAAAAGAATAGTGTTTGCAGCAAAGGAGATGGCATCTTCACCACTGCAACCCCAAACTATCAGTAACCGCACACTGATTAGAATGAGATTTGACTGTATGGTATAGTACAAAATAATGGGCTTAACCAAGATAAAATTACTATTCTCTTACATAACAGAAGTCCAGAAATAGATATTCCAGGAATGGTGTTGCAACTGCACAGGGCTGAGAGCCCAGGCTTCCTCTCTCTTGCTGTTCACCATCTGCCTCTCAGCAGGGAGGAGAGAAAGAGAAGGACAAGCTCCTTCCCTGCAAACACCATTGCTACTCACAAGCCATCACCCAGGACTTAGCCCCATGACCTTCCATAATAAAACGGTGTACATGTCAGTAGTCAGAAAAAGTTTCAGCAATGTGATAAATCCTTTGTGCTTTACTGAACAAACCCTGGCCAGGATATGTAAGTTACCTCTTCCAAACAGTCTTTTTGAAGCTTGCTAACTTACAACTATATATCCACCTTTTCCTTTCCCGAAAAATGGAAAGAAGGCTTCTTCTCTCCTAGCTGTTGAGCACAGGAAACTTCCTCCTCAGGTAGCCACAAGACAGTTCTTATAATGGATCTTAAATTAAACTTCTGTATAAAGAAAGCCTGTAATTTTGATATACTAAGGGATAATAAAAATCTTATTTCAAAATCTGATTTTGATATATTTATTTTACCACACTTGTATGCAAGACTGGGAAATATAGTCATTATTCTCTCTGTCCACAGCTAAAGAAAAAAGGGAAGACAAACATTTGCATGCCTCCAGAGGACCTGTCCCTTGCTATAATTCAAATAAAGGCAATAATAATAGAGTTCCTCCTTGTGATGCATGTCATGGCATGTCCTATATGACACACCACAGGATTTTCAAAGTCACACAAATCTCATCGTGTCCCTCACTTATTTAAAACCTGTGAATCGCTCCTCAACATCCTTCAGAATAAAGATGTGTTTTGCATAATGTCCAAGGCCACCTCTCTACATTGTCTTCCTTTTCCCTGCCCTGTTCCCATGTCTATTCTGAGTTCTGGCCCTGTCACTCCATCCATCCTGAGCTCCAGCCTTGTCCCTGTGACCATCCTTAGCTTCAGACCCATCCAATCACTTACAATTCCCAACAGCCACCCTGCATTTGGACCATTCAGCCCTGGCACATGCGGGGGCCTCTGCCTGGAGGGTCTTTCCTGTTCCTAGGCTGAGTCACAGTCCTTGAGTTGCAGAATACACTTGAATGCCCAAGCAAATCTCAGTCCTTATCTGCATGAGGGAGAAGTGGGCCGCTTCTCCAAACTGCTGACCCTGAAGACCTGAATCCTATGTGAACGCTTCCTGGATACAGTAGCCATGAAAGGATAACATGACTTATTTATCATCTTGGTAAATTCATCAGACAAAGCAGGCAAAAACCCAAGGACTGTGCTCTAGAATATGATGCGTCACATATCCCACAGGTGGTGGGGAGAGGGGGAATGAGGTAGGGCTGGAAAACATGACAGGGTGGGGAGTGGCTGGGTGCTTTATAATCCCTCTCTTGTAAATCCAAAATCCAAAGTGATCTGAAAACTGAAAAAAATTTTAAGACTCATTGGGCAGCAAAATCTCACCTCACCTGAAATGATTTGGCAGCAAAATCTGACTTGACGTAATGTGAGGCCACTTGTAATCTTTACGCCACTTGATGTGAATGTTATGTATGAATGTGTTTGATTTCGGGGTTGATACATCAGGCTCTGCTGGGGATATTATATAATATAAAATAATATAAAATAGAAAAAGTTCAAAGGTTTTAGCTGAGGGATTGTAGAACTGTTTCATTTCTCAATAATTAATACCTTACTGGCCCCCAACTTCATGTTTGTGCTTGAGAGAAGAATATGGACAGATTTCAAAGGACACAGCAGGAAAGGAATTTACCTGTGGGAATGTGGATGAAAACATTTGACCAAAGGATTCACATTCACTCTTGTCCATGTGGTCTGATATCAAGGTCCCCTGGCTGTATCTTTGTCTTTCTCCCCTCTGAGTGAGTTCGTTTGCCAATCAGAACGAGGAAAAATGTGTTGAGAGGTCAAACTTATTTCCTGAAATCCTGAGTGTCTCAGTCCTGGGGGACCAACAGTCAGCTCCAACTCGTTCCACCTTTCCAAGTTCCCCTGCCCTGTCCTGGCTTCTGGTGGAAGGTGCTCAGGTGGACACTTGGGTTTGCAACTCCTACAAAACTTTGCTTGTTTTCTGGGATATACTCTGTACTTGCAAAGAAGAGGAAAAAGCACCTTTCTAAATGTTCACTTGGCTGGAGACTTGCTTTAGGTCTTGCATACCTCATTAATGGTGCTCCACTGAATTCGTGGAATAATGTGATAACTGTATGAAAGGCAACATTATACATCTTAAAAAGCAATATGATTTCTGTGCAGATTCTGGAAGCAAAAAATCTTTTTATAGATTGACTCATGTTCAGAGGTTCGGTGTATATTTTCTTGAACCTGACAGTATGTGACCAAAGCAAAAACGATTAACATATTATTAAGCTATCACAGAAGGACAGCTATGAGATTTAAGTTAGAGCTATAATCCTATTTCTTCTGATTTCTATGATTTCCAGGCTTTATTAACTCTTCCTAAGAAAATTAGGTATTTCAGAAAATAAATAATGATGATCATAAGGATTTGCTGAAGTTTGGTAATAGTTATTCTAATTTATTGTTAAGAATAGTTACCTAAAAAGCTAGAGGAAAATTCCAATTCTGCGTCAGGCATGCATAGTGCCCGGGAAATGAGTCGTTTGCTCAGAGGTAGCCTTAGCTTTTTGGAGAAATGTGCTCACTCCGTCAACATACATTTCCTGAATCCTTACCATGTGTCAAGCACAGTATTAGCTATCGGCAATGCAAAGATAAATGACACTCTCTCTTCCTTTGAGGCACGTGAATTTGAGAACATCGAAAATAAATATACAAGGAACGGAACACCTTTTGGACTTAACGATACAATGTCTTGTACCATATTTTAAGTTTCTGTTAGAGGACAGAGTCTATTACTTCTTTTTGATTAGTTCCTAGCACAGTCCTGGACTTACAGAATAGTTAGGATAATTAATTGAAAGGGAAAGTTAATTGAAAGTCAAGCAATGTAATAAATTCACCATTAAGTGAACTATAGGGAAAGCCCCTAAGGGCATGAAACGTTTTTATTTCCTTTTTTTTTTTTCCTCTAACTTTTCATCTTGCGCAAGGCTTGCTTTTTACTCCACAGAGCTCTCTAAAAAATAGTGATGGAGTGAATGAGCCTGTGTTTTTCTGTTATTCTTCCTAGAACGAGATTGCTAAACCCTATCTTTATGCATACAGGGTACTGCGATGGTACTATTAGATTTTTCACATATGCACTCTGCTGGGTTACCATGGTGATTAAAACTTACCACTGCCTTCCAGTTATTTTTTTTCTGGTTGCAATATAACTACTTCTGTGTTCCATATGTGGAAAAGAGCTGGGAATACAATAGCAAGTCACTATTCAAATCCCAGCATGATTTAAAAACCAAGAAATAACATTTAAAATCGCAATGTTGTGTCCTTATAATGTCTTTTCATTCCCAAAGCTAGTTTCCATCCATAATTTCACATACAAGCATAGCTTGTTTTATTGCCCTTCACTTTATTGTGCATCACAGATATTGCAGATTTTACAAATCGAAGGTTTTGGCAACCTAGTATCAAGCAAGTCTATTGGTACCATTTTTCCAACAGCACGTGCTCACTTGTTAAATTGCACCTCTAATGATTAGGTTGCTTTTAAAACTCCGAAATGAGAGCAAGTTGGGATGATTGTATGTGGTGAAGGGAATTTTCTTATTCTTTATTTCTTTTTTTTATTTCTTAAAGCAGAGCAAATAGAGTGTGTGTTCTCCTTAGACAGCAGCCTGTAGGAAACAAAAATGGGATGACATGCTTTAATATTATATAAATGCATTCAGATTTGCAACCCTCAGAAAGGAAAGCAAGTTCCTCTGCAGTCAAATGTGGTTGTTCAAAGTAGACCTCTCATTTTTCTAAAGTTAAGAATAAGGAAAGTAATTTCAAGACAGAACAACAACTTCAAAGTTTAATTTCCTGGTTGTAACATCAGATTAACTAAATATGCTTTTGATATTACCTTTTTAGGGGTTCCTCATTTCCCATCTTCAGCATAAAACAATTCAGCAGAGATTTAAGAGATTATAATCAAAGAAATACGAGAGGAAGGGAAGAGGGGAAATGGGGCGAGAATGTAAGGGGGCAGAGATTTTCAAATTGTTCCCTTAGTTGTTTCAGTTCCAGATATATTAATAATACTAGCTAATCCTTATGTAACTCTTACTGTGTGCAGGTCTTTCCCTGAGTGCTTTACGTATGTTGTGTCAGTTAATACTTAAAACAAGCCTAATACATTGGTGTACCATTAAAGTACCTATTAATATTTTACAGATAAGGAAAGCAAGGCATGGAGAAATTAAGGTCAAGTAGCAAGTAGCAGCACTGGGTTCCTGCTGCAGTATCCTTGCTCTGAACCTCTGTGCTATGCTGACTCCCAAGAAGGCATGTCCAACGGGCATTCCTTGGGTTATGGTCCCAATATCGCAGCATCAGACTCCAAATACGAGTATAATAAACTTAAGAGAACTCAAAAAGATTTGAAAACCAAAATCAGTCATGAGAAATCTGATTTGTATTCATTTAAAATTTTCTGTAATGATTTGGCTCCAACAATGATCTCTCTTTGACCATCAAGGCAATGAGCAGGTACAGCCAGGATGTAAATATTCAGAAGGAAGGCTGTGGACATCACAGAGGGGACAATTAGAAGTGTGTTCTCTGAAGGAAAACCTGTTCCTCTAGGATCTCCAGAATCTTCATATCTCACATATTCTAAGTTCCTGTAAAACTGCAGTTAAATATAACCTGTGTATTCATAGGACATAAGTTTCCAAACCAGACAAACACTGCTTTAAGCATTTTGCTGAAAGTAATGGGAATGCTAAACACCTAGAAAGGGTTAACAAGGAGTAAACTCCAGAAAGGCTTGCGTTTCAGCAGTCAATAACTGGTCTACCAGCCACTTACTACGTGTAAGACATAGGTTGAAGTCAGGGGTGTGGGGGTCCAATATCATTTAGAGGATTCAAGAGCTTGTATCCAAATATATGGAAGGAGTGGTGTATTTTCTAAAGTTTTGTACACCTCGTAAACATGTACTACTTTAAAAAAATTAAATTTAGCTTTGGTCTTATTTTAATATTTGATAACTTAGTCAGAATTTAGAGGGAGTTGGTAGAACAGCCATTATGTACAATGCCTATCCCTTGGATTCCTATAAAAGACTAAATTATTAGAATAGCAAAGGGTGGAGATGGATTGATTCAAATTGCCCTCTTCAATCCTTCTTTCTAAGGTCCTACAGATTTACAGTTGTGATCTGCAACTTAGCATTCAAGTTACAGTATCATACTATATTACCTATTTTTAACCTTCTTCCCCAAAATAAATTTCAAGTGCCCTGATTTCAGAGACCACGTCTTACGCTTCTGCAATATTTGTAAAACCACGGCCCTTGTGCTTCATTCTCAGAAGATGTTAGTCCTGAAGGTGTTATGTAAAATCTATACATTAAAATAGCATTTTCAATTAACTTGAGTCTTTTAACTTTGCTGATTAAATGTCATGATGGAAACATAGTCTTCACTAATCTTTCTTAACATTTCCTTTTTTCCCTCTCATCCACTGCCATCCCACAATGCCATTGTTTCCACATCACTCAATTAAAAAATAAACAAAAATTCTTAATTCTAACTCAATTGTAACTTTTTCATCTGACAAAAGACTTTTCTTATCTTGCTTTTCTCCCTTCTCTTTTCTTTTTAATCGAAATATAATTCACATACCATAAAACCCACCCTTTTAAAAAAGTATACAATTTAGTGGGTTTTAGTATATTCACAAAGTTGTACAACCATCAACCACTATTTAATTGTAGAACATTTTCATCACCCCAAAGAAGTCTTGTGCCTATTAGCAATCACTCCCCGTTTCCCTCCCCTAGTCCCTGGCAACCACTATTCTATTGTCTCTCTCTATGGATATGCCTATTTGAGACATTTTGTATAAATGGAATCATACAATATGTGATCTTTTGTGTCTGCCTCAGTTCATTCAGCCTAATGTTTTCGAGGTTAATCTATGAGGGAGTATTTATCATGATCTCATCTCTTTTCATGACTGAATAATATTCCACTGTATGGATATAACATATTTTATTCATTCATCGATGGATGAACAACTGGATTGTACTTTCCTTACTTTTGTTTGTTTGTTTGTTTGTTTGTTTTATTTCAGCATATTATGGGGGTATACTTTCCTTATTTTTTAAATATAATGATTAAACTATGATACTAGTTATCTGTTATTACATAGAAAATTGCCCTAAAACTTAGCAACTTAAACAACAAATAGTAATTATTTCACATAGTTTTGGGGGGGGGTCATAAATCTTAGCTAAGTGGTTCTGGCTCAGGGTTATTCGTGAGGGTTCAGTAAAATTCTTGGCCAGAGTTGTAGTCATTTGAAGTCATCATCAAGATCCACTTTCAGGCCCACTCACGTAGTTGTTATCAGATCTCAGTTCCTTGCTGGTGGTTGGACAGAGGCTTCAGTTACTCACTGCATGTGGCTACCATAGTTCTTTTCCTGGCCCTCAAAGATTCACACCTGTCCTGCATGCAAAATATATCCACTTCAACCCAACATCTTTAAAATTTGCCACCCATTACAGCATCAACTTAAAGTTTAAAATCTCATCTAAATGATCTAAATCAGATATGTTGAGACTCTGGGTATGATCCATCCTGGGGCAATTTTTTTCTCCATTTGTGGGCCTGTGAAACTAGAAAATATGTAATGCTTTTTCAAAATACAAAGTGATACAGGCATGGATACCAGCTACAACATTCCTGTTCAAAAAGGGGGAAAAACGGGAGGAAAAAAGAAATTATCAGTCCCAAGTGATTTCAAAATCAAGCTGGGAAAATAACATTAGGTTTGAGTGCTGGGAATGATCCTTTCTGAGTCACAGCTCTGCCCTCTAGGCTCAGAGTTTTACCCTCTGGACTGTCAGCTCTGCCCTCTGAGTCATCCTTTTTCATAAATGTTCACATGTGTTTGCAGCTGAGTAGTTTTATTAGCCTTTTTCCTGTCTGTGGAATTTTGGAATTCCAGTAGCCTTCCTTCGTTTTATTCTGTCTCTTTCAGTCCGAGCAGACAGTGTTTTTGCTGGTATAAAGTTCTCAAGAACATTGTGAGTTATCAGTGTATGTCATAGAGATTTATTCCATTAGACAAAAGGTGCATCCACAGGTCTTTTCTATATAATCCCATGTCTATTTTTGGATTCTGTTGAGATGTCTAAGGAAATCCGTGGGTCATATGCCTAATTCCCTCAAACAGGCATCTGCATGGCAGAATACTGTAATGTTTTGTTCCTCCCAAAGCACTAACAGAAGATTGTCCAGCTACTCCCTTGCTTTGCTCTCCAGGGCATACTTTCTTGTGATTCTCCTAATTTCAGCATTTTTTTGCAAACTGGAATGACTGAGAATTTTCCCAATCACGAAATGCTGATTTCTTTTTGGTTAACATTTCTTCCCACAATTTATCTCTTTCCTCTCACATTATACAAAGAAAAGCAAAAGGAAACCAGGCTGTACCTTCAACACTCTGCTTGGAAATATCCTCAGCTAAATATCCAAGTTTGTAAGTAGCAAGTTCTGCTTTCCATACGACTGTAGGATAAAATCTGCTCAACATTCTATAACTATATGACAAGGTTCTCTTTCCCTCCAGTTTCAAAGAATTTCTTTATTTCTTCCTGAATCCTTGTTAGCTGTGCCTTTAACACCTGCATTTCTACCAACAGTGAGTTTATAAGGATTTATGTATTCTATATTGCATAGGTTTTCTGTGCCATCCTGCTCACTGCTTTCTGAGTCTTCGCTATCAGAGTCTTTAAAACATTCATATTTCTGCACATTTCTCTTCAAGGCAATCTAGGCTTTTTCTATCATGTTTTTGAAATTCTTCCATGCTCTATCCACTGCCCAAGCCCAAAGATCCTTCCACATTTTTAGATATTTGTTACAGTAGCACCCCAGTATTGGCACCAAAATCTGTATGAGTTTCCTACTGCTGCTATAACAAATAACCATTAACATAGTGGCTTAAAACAACACAAATGTATTATTTTACAGTTCCAGAGGTCAGAAGTTCAAAATGAGTCTTTACAGAGCGAAAATCAAAGTGTCAGCTGAGTTGCATCCTTTTTGGAGTTGTTAAGTGACAATTCATTTCAGTGCCTTTTCTGGCTGCTAGAGGTCATCTGAATTCCTTAGCTCATGGCCTCCTTTCTCCATCTTGGAAGCCATCAATGTTACGTCTCCTTGATCCTCCTTCTATTCTCACCTCTTTCTGTAACCAGAGCCAGGAAAGTCTCCCTAATTGTAAGGACTCGTGTGATTGAACTAGGCCCATTTGAATAATTCAGAATAATCTCTTCATCCCATAGTTTTTAGCTTTATCATGTCTGCAAAATCCTTTTTTCCACGTAAGGTATTATATTCACAGGTTCCTGGATTTAGGACATGAACATTTTTAGGGGAGCATTATTCTGCCTACCATAACATCTTCCATTACCTTTATTTCTAGGCATTTGATGTTCTTTCATGCTACTGGAAATGTTTTCATAATTTTAAATTTCAATCATTTCTGCTAAATAGAAATTCAGTTGATGTTTGCATATTAGCCTTGCATTTAATGATCTTCCTAAATTCACTTACTACAAATAAATTTTGGACTTTTGCATATTCTATGTACCTGATTATATTTTCTGTGAATAACAGGGGTTTTAAAGTTTGGATCATTTACAATTTGCATACATTTTTTCTTTACCTATTGTGCTAACTAGGAACTCTAGCACAATGTCAAATAGAAGTGGTTAATAGTGGATGTCTTTTTTTCTTGATTCAGGAGGAAAACATTCAATGTCTTACTATTATAATGCTTATTAATGTAATGTTAGTGGTAGGTATTTTGTAAATAACCTCCGCCAGAACACATTTCTGGTTATTCATGAAAGAATGTTAAATTTTATGAAATATCTTTCTATCTCTATTGAAATTATCATATGAATTTTTCCTTTCTCTTATTAATGTGAGAGAAAGGAAATCAATAACACTGAATGATTCTCTGATGTTATGAATTCCTGGAATAAACTCATCTTGATCATGAGAAATTATTCTTTTTTTTGCACACTGTGAGTCTTCCTTATGAAAGGTTATTGAAGTTTATGAAATACCTTTCTGTATCTATCAAAAGGATCGTATGAATTTTTCCTTTATCTTATTAATATGGTCAATAACACTGATTGATTCTCTGATGTTATGAATTCCTGGAATAAACTCATCTCAATCATGAGAAACTACCCTTTTATACGTTGTTGGATTTGATTTGCTATTATTTTGTGTCTGTGTTCTTGAGGAATATTGGCATTATGATTTTTCTTTTTTGTAATGTCCTTGTCTAGCTTCGTGTCAGTCACACTAGCCTTATAACATGAGTTAGTAAGCATTCCTGTGTTCTGAATATCCACTTAGGCAGGTTGAAGAATGTCACCTCATTTCAATCAGAGTGCGAGCAGCATCAGGACTTGGCTCTAGTTTTAGTGAGTCTCAGTCCACATCCTTATTCCTCAGGCATGGATCTTCCAGAATTTGAATTGAAAGCCTGGTAGTTCTGTTCCTTGAGAACCCTTCATTTAAAAGGTTTAGTGTTGACCTCTTTAGTCTCACCCCGGTTCGTCTTATGTTAACAATTTAGCCATAATACAATGATCAAAACCAAGAAATTGCTAATTTGCACACTACTATTAAGTAAACTAAAGACCACATTTGAATGACACCAGTTTTACCCTATGTCTGTTTTGTTTTTCAATGTCTAATCAAGGATCCTGCATCGCATTTAGTGGTTCTGTCTCTTTATCCCCTGCAGCCTGTGACACTTCCTCAGTCTGTTCTCATTTTCCATGACCATGACACTTTTGACGAGCACTGGTCAGCTGTTTTGGAGAATGTCTCTCGATCTGCATTTTTCTGAAGTTTCCTAGTGATTGTAATGAAATTATGCATTTGGGGCAAGAATAAGATAGAAGAGATGCTGTGTTCTTTGGCGGTACGTGATTTCCATAAGTCTCACTATTGGTGATGTTAACCTTGATAACTTGGTTAAGGTGGTGTCTGTCAGGTTTCTCCCTCGTAGAGTCACTATTTTTTCCTTTTGTAGTTGATAGACATCTTGGGGAAGAAATTTTAAAGCATCTTGATATTCTGTTTCTTAGATTTTCACTCACTGATCTGAGCATATTTAGGAGGATGTTGTCTAAAATAGCTGTTCCTCCAGTGTGATCCCAATGGTGATTTTTTTCACCTCTTTTCCATCTCCTGTAGGAGAGGGAACCCTTGTTAGGTAGAGGCAGAAAGCTTATCACAGTTTATGTGGAAAGCAGAATGTGTCAGGGATAATGTTGAATATATAGCTCCAAAAATTTCAAAGAAAAGATTTGAAGGTGCTGCCTGGCTTCTTTTTGCCATATGCAAGGGGAGAGAGATAAATTGAGGGAGGAACAGTTCAGCAAAAAGAAAAAAGGACTGGGAGATTTTGAAAATTCTCAGCCTTTCCAGGTGGCAACAGATGCTAAAGTCAGAAATGGCTGCCAAAAGTGTCACACAGAGAAAAGGCTGAGTGTGTGATTGACAATACAACTATTCCAAAAGCACAGAAATATCAAGAGATCACAAAATAGGCCCTATCAAGAGATCAAGGATGTGTCTGTTAGATCCCCTCAAAGTAGAGGGCCTCTAGCAAAGTTAAGGGGTTGTCCCTTGACCATCTCAGCAGAAGTCAAGAAAAGAGTAGGGATTATCTCAAAAAAAATTTGGAAGTGTGGATTTTGTCTAAGGGAGCGAATCCCCCTGTGAAGTCAATGCAAGATCCACAAAGGTCTTGAGAAAATTATTTCAGCAGAAACACTGTCATCTTAGACAAAAGGAACAGAGAGAAGGTAAAATGAAAGGAGGATGTTGGACCACCCTCCCAAGAAAATTCTACTGGCAGGAAGCCAGGTGATAGATTACTCATCTGCAAACACCTGTTGCATCTCATGAGTAAGGAAGGATAACCAGAGGGTAGAGCCAAACACTACCTGAGATTATTCCCAGGTCTTGAAGAAAAATCCAACATTTGCCTTGCTCTATTTCAGAACTCTTATGGGCTAGTGACTACTTTTTACCTCCCATTTTTCCATTATTGATGCTAGAATGTCTATAATTATTATCCTACACAAGTTCCACCATTGTATTTTCAGTGTGTTGAGGTCAGAAACTTGTCTCTTTAGTTCATAGATTCGCAAACAGATTGTACCCAGGAGCCTCATCTCCAGCTCAGTTAGACGATTTGAATGAGTTTTTGGACTTTGAACTGATGCTATAATGGGATTAGACCCTAGGGAGCCTTGGGAAAGTGTGAATGTAGTTTGCAGGTAACAAGAACATAAAGCAGAGTGCGGAGAAGTGGAGGTGGGTTCAGAAGGTACCTCAAAGAAAATGAGAATGATCCTATTTTTTAAATTTGGGTGATAGTTATATCAGTTTTCATTCTATTATTTTCTTTATACCTTAACACATACTATAAATGTTTTCTTACCTAATACTTAATTAAAACAATTTATTTTAAAAATCTAAAAAATTGAAAACTTCCAGTTCAGTCTCACTACATAATGGAGATTTCCAGTTGTTGACCAAAGTTCAGTCTTTCTTTTCTCCATAGCAGTAGATTGATAGCTGGATCTAGTGTACACGGCACTATGAGTTCACCAGTGACAAGGGAGTGGAAGTGAAGGAGCTGCTTTCAGGCCTGGGTGTTAGGACACTGAATATGCACCCCTTCTTACTCCTTCCCCTTCCCTTGTGCTGAAATAGAGAATTTAACACAAATTCAGTGGAATGGATGAGAACTCTTGGACCTTGTTTCTAAAGTGTCCTCCCCACCTGGCAGCACCTACGTCATCTTTATCTCCTGCTTGTTAAAGATGCAGAATACTTGACACCTCCACAGACACACTAAATTAATATCTGCATTTTAATAAGATCCCCAGGTGATTCTTATGCACATTAAGGTTTGTGAAGTACTGATCTAGGGGATGGTGGAGAAACAAGATGGGAGGAACTTTAGTCCCTGATTGACTTCTGGCACAGCTAGGCTATTATGTGAGACAGAAATGAAATTCTTGATATTTAAGGGTCTTTGGGAGTCTTTATGATATCAGATTAGCTTTACTCTCACTAATGCAATGGTAGACAGAGCACGAGTGATTCGCCAACATCCTTGACAATCTGCATTAGTAACTCTTACAGAGAGAATGAACAGAATGAGAAGGGAGAGCTGAGGCTTCCAATGCAGACAATGTTGGTTCTTAAGGTAAATTTCTTCTGGTTTTTGGCATTTTGGGGGACTATAACTCAATAGCTGACCTCCTGTCTTCTTGTCCTCCAAGGAAAGTCAACCAAACCATCTTCATGCACACACAGAGCTCCCAGTCTGTGTTTCCCATCAAATGAGAGACATAGGCTGGGGAACCCTACTTGCACAACTCCTGCCTGCTAGCTCAGGCTTTCTTTCTTTGACTTAAGTAGCTAAGCAAGCAACATCAGGCATATATAAAGAGAACACAGAATGAAAGAGAAAGATTGCAATAAAGATTAAAAATGGATCTAGGGGAAACAGATAATACAGGGTATATAATGTAACTGAATAAGAGCTCTTGTTCTGAGACTTAACAAGAATTAAAAG